>JAREIS010004548.1:0-11190 GCA_030060385.1 Muscicapa striata striata | reverse complement strand
CCCCGGGACCCCCCCGGACATTTGCAATTTTCTCTAAAAAAACCACCCCCCTTTTCTTAATACCAGGGAGGAAGGCATTGTCTCTCGAGAAGTACCCTATTTGGGGGTTTGGACTTTAGTCTAGGAGAAATCTTGATCATTTAAATTTTTGGGTGTCAGAGCCCATCTCGGGCCCACTCCCCCTGGACACTAACATTTGCCATTTTGGCTCTGAAAACCACACCCTCCCGTTTCTTAATACATTTGGAGGAAGTCATTGTCTCCCCAAAAGTAGCCGGGATTCTCTGTGGTGGCGTCATTGTCTAGGGAAATCCTAAATTTAATTTTGCTGTCGGGCCCCAGTCTCAGGCCCACTGCCCGGACAAATTTCATTTTTCTGAAACTACACCTCCCAGTTTTAATACAGTTTGGAAGCATTTCTCTAAAGAGCTGATTAGTGGTGCATCTTTAGTCTAGGAGAAATCTGATCATTTCGAATTTTAGCTGTCAGACGCCAGTCTCAGGCCCATTGCCCTGAACTAACGAGCATTTTCCTCTGAAAACACTCTCCAGTTTCTATAGCAGTTTGAGGAAGTCATGTCTCTCAAAGAGCCAGATCTAGAGTGGTTTTAGTCTGGAGAAATCTGATCATTTCGAATTTAGCTTCAGACGCCAGTCTCAGCCCATTGCCCTGACACGAACATTTGCCATTTTCTCTGAAAACCACACTCCCAGTTTCTAATAGCAGTTTGGAGGAAGTCATTGTCTCAAAGCAGCAGATTCTATAGTGGCATCTTTAGTCTAGAGAAATCTTGATCATTTGAATTTTAGCTGTGACCCAGTCTCAGGCCCACTGCCCTGACACGAATTTGCATTTCTCTGAAAAACCACACCTCCCAGTTCTTAATAGCAGTTTGAGGAAGCATTGTCTCTCCAAAGAGCCGGATTTATGGTGGATCTTTAGTCTAGGAGAAATCTTGATCATTTCGAATTTTAGCTGCAGACGCCCAGTCTCAGGCCCATTGCTCTGACACTGAACATTTGCCATTTTCTCTGAAAACCACACCCTCCAGTTCTATACATTAGGAGGAAGTCATTGTCTCCAGAAGAGCCAGGATCTCAGTGGTGCATCTTAGTCTGGAGAAACCTGACTCATTTCGGAATTTAGCTGTCAGATGCCTTCAGTCTCAGGCCCATTGCCCTGGACACGAACATTTGCCATTTTGCTCTGAAAACCACACCTCCCAGTTTCTACAGCAGTTTGAGAGCTTGTTCTCCAAAAGAGCCAGATTCTAGTGTGGTATCTTTAGTCTAGAGAAATCTGATCATTTCGAATTTAGCTGCAGACGCCCAGCTCAGGCCCATTGCCCTGACACACTATTGCCATTTCCTGAAAACACACCCTCCCAGTTTCTTAACAGTTTGAGGAAGCATGTTCTCAAAGAGCGATTCAGTGGTGGCATTAGTCTAGAGAAACTGATCATTTCGAATTTTAGCTGTCAGACGCCCAGTCCAGCCCATTGCCTGAACTACATTTGCCATTTCTCTGAAAACACACCTCCCAGTTTTAAGAGTTTGAGGAAGCATTGTCTCTCAAAGAGCAGATTCTAGTAGTGGCATTTTAGTCTAGGAGAAACTTGATCATTCTGAATTTTAGCTGTAGACGCCCAGTCTCAGCCCATTGCCCTGGATAAACATTTGCATTTTGGCTCTGAAACCACACTCTCCCAGTTTTTAATAGCAGCTTGGAGGAAGCATTGTCTTCCAAAGGCCAGATTCAGAGTGGCATCTTAGTCTAGAGAAATCTTGATCATTCTGAATTTTAGCTGTCGACGCCAGTCTCAGCCCACTGCCTGGACACGACATTTGCATTTTCTTGAAAACCACACCTCCCAGTTTCTAATAGCAGTTTGAGGAAGCATTGTCTCTCAGAAGCAGCTGGATTTAAGTGGTGATCTTTAGTCTAGAGAAATCTGATATTTGAATTTTAGCTGTCAGACTGCCAGTCTGCAGCCCATTGCCTGACAGACATTGCCATTTTCCCTGAAAAACACCTCCAGTTTTAATAGTTTGAGAAGATTTCCATCAGCCAGGATTCTCAGGTGGCGCCATTAGTCTGAGAAATCCTGATCTTCTGGAATTTAGCTGTCAGACGCCCAGTCTCAGCCCATTGCCCTGACATACAGCATTTCCTGCCTGAAAACACACTTCCTAGTTTCTTAATACAGTTTGAGGAAGCATGTCTCTCCAGAAAGAGCCAGATTCGTGTGGGCATTTCTAGGAGAAATCTTGATCATTTCTGGAATTTTAGCTGTCAGACGCCAGTCCAGGCCTCATTGCCTGACACGAACATTTCATTTTCTCTGAAAAACACACTCTCCAGTTTCTTATAGCAGTTTGAGGAAGCATTGTCTCTCCAAGAGCAGCCAGGATTGCAGTGGCATCTTAGTCTAGAGAAATCTTGATCATTTCTGGAATTTTAGCTGCAGACGCCCAGTCTCAGGCCCATTGCCTGGAACTGAACATTTGCCATTTCTCTGAAAACCACACCTCCAGTTTCTAATAGCAGTTTGAGGAAGCATTGTCTCTCAAAGCAGCCTGATTCTAGTGGTGATCTTTAGTCTAGGAGAAATCTGATCATTTGAATTTTAGCTTGTCAGACGCCCAGTCCAGGCCCATTGCCCTGGACATACATTTGCATTTCTCTGAAAACCACCTCCAGTTTTAATACAGTTGAGGAAGTCATTGTCTCTCCAAAGAGCCAGGATTCTATGAGGCATCTTAGTCTGAGAGAATTGATCATTTGGAATTTTAGCTGTCAGACGCCAGTCTCAGCCCATTGCCCTGACACTAGACATTTGCTTCTTCTGAAACTACACTCTCCAGTTTCTAATAGCAGCTTGAGGAAGCATTCTCTCAGAAGGCAGCTATGTAGGCATCTTTAGTCTAGGAGAAATCTGACATTTGAATTTAGCTGTCAGACGCCCAGTCTCAGCTCATTGCCCTGGACACAATTTGCCATTTGGCTCTGAAAACACACCTCCCAGTTTCTATAGAGTTGAGAGTCATGCTCTCAAAGAGCAGGATCTAGTGGCTTAGTCTGAGAAACCTGATCTATTTACTGCTCAGACGCCCAGTCCAGCCCATGCTCTGGACAAAATTTGCCATTTTGCCTGAAAACCACACCCTCCCAGTTTCTTAATAGCAGTTTGAGGAAGTCATTGTCTCTCAAAGCAGCCAGATTCTGTGAGTGGCATTTTAGTCTAGAGAAATCTGATATTTGAATTTAGCTGTCGACGCCCAGTCCCCAGGCCCATTGCCTGGACACGAATAGCCATTTCTCTGAAAAACACACCTCCAGTTTCTAAACATGGATGAAGCCTTCCAAAGTAGCCAGGATCTAGTGGTGCATTAGCTAGGAGAAACTGATCATTTGAATTTAGTTCGACGCCATTCAGCCCATGCCCTGATAACATTCATTTGGGAAAACCAACCTCCAGCTTTAATACAGTTGGGAAGCATTGTCTCAAAAGAGCCGATTTGTGGTATCTTGTCTGAGAAATCTTGATCATTGAATTTTAGCTGAGCCCTGTCGCATGAACATATTCTCTGAAACACCGTAAGTAGTGTTCAAGCCGATTGGTACTGAGAACTGACCTAATTGTTGAGAGTCTCAGCCATCTAACTTCATTTCTGAAAACCTCGTTTTAATTGAGAATTGTTCAAGAGCGATCATGGTCTTATTGAGAACTACTTTATTTAGCTTGAGCGTCCAGCCATGCTGGAAGAATTCATTTTGAAACTCCCAGTCTAAAGTGAGACAGTTCGCGATCTGTGGGATTAGTCTGAAACTGACATTTGAATTCTAGACCAGCCAGCTCATGCTGACATAAACATTTGCTTTTTGAAACACACTCTCAGTTTTATACATGAAAGCTCAGGCGATCTCTGGGCATTTGTCTGGAGAAACTGACTATCAATTTACTCGAGCCAGTCTAGCATGCTGACTAACATTTGCATTTTCTGAAAAACCACACCTCCAGTTTCTTAACAGTTTGAGAAGCATTTTCTCAAAGAGCTGATTCTAATGGGATCTTTAGTCTAGGAGAAACTGATATTTCTGAATTTTATGTCGACGCCAGTCTCAGGCCCTTGCCTGACAGAACATTTGCCATTTGCTCTGAAAACCACACCTCCCAGTTATACAGTTTGAGGAAGTATGCTCTCCAAAGAGCCAGATCAATGGTGGATCTTAGTCTAGGAGAAACTGATCATTTGGAATTTTAGCTGTCAGACGCCAGTCTCAGGCCCACTGCCTGGACACTGACATTTGCATTTTCTGAAACCACCTCCAGTTTCTAAACAGTTTGGAGAAGCATTGTCCTCAAGAGCCAGGATTTGGTGGCATTATCTAGGAGAACTGATCATTGAATTTAGCTGTCGACGCCGCCAGCCATTGCCTGACATGAATTGCCTTTGCTCTGAAAACCACCTCTCAGTTTCTTAGCTTGAGAAGTTGTCTCAAAAGTGCGGATTCTATGGGGCTTTAGTCTGAGAAATCTGATCATTTGAATTTAGTGCAGACGCCTCTCAGGCCATTGCCCTGACATAACATGCCATTTCCTGAAACCACTCCAGTTAAGCTTTATAATATGTCTCCAAAGAGCGATTCTGTGGCATTAGTCTGGAGAAACTTGATCATTGAATTTTAGCTGCGACGCCTAGTCTCAGCCCATGCCTGACACTAACATTTGCCATTTGTTAAACACACTCCAGTTTTAAATGAGAGATTGTCCTCAGAGCCAGATCAATGGTGCACTTAGTCTGAGAACTGACATTTGAATTTAGCTTGACGCCTCCAGCCATGCTGGACACGACATTTGCATTTTGGCTGAAAACCAACCTCCAGTTTTTTAGCAGTTGAGGAAGTCATCCTGAAGTTCAGTGGTGCATTGCAGAGAAATTGACTTGAATTTTAGCGTCGACCAGTTCAGGCCCATTGCCCTGGACACGAACATTTGCCATTTTCTGAAAACCACTCTAGTTTCTTAATAAGTTTGAGGAAGTTTTCCAAGCAGCCGGATTAATGGGATCTTAGTCGAGAAATTGATTTTCGAATTTTAGCTGAACCCACTCGCATCCGAAACAGCATTTTCTTTTGAAACAATTCTAGTTTTAAAGTTTGGGAAGCCAGTCTCCAGGACAGATCTATGGTAGGACTTAGTCTAGGAGAAACTGACATTTCGGAATTTAGCTGTCGACGCCCAGTCTCAGCCCATTGCCCTGGACATCGAATATTGAGCATTTCCTCTTCGAAAATGACATACCTCCCAGCTTTGAACACTCTTAGAAAGCTCCTTCAAAGCAGCTAGGATCTTCAGTGAGTGGTAATTTAGTCTAGGAGAAACTTTGATCATTTCTGAATTTTAGCTGTCAGAGCCAGTCCAGGCCCATTGCCCTGGAACTAACATTTGCATTTGGCTTGAAAACCACCCTCCCAGTTTCTAATACAGTTGAGGAAGCATGTCTCCAAAGAGCCAGATTCTAAGTGTGGCATCTTAGTCTAGGAAAAACTTGACTATTTGAATTTAGCTGTCAGAGCCAGTCTCAGGCCCATTGCCTGACACAACATTTCCATTTCTGGTCTGAAAACTCCACTGCTTATAGAGTTGAGGAAGTATTCTGCGAACAGCTATGTTGAGGCTAATTTATTCAGGAGAAATCTGATATTTAATTTAGCTGTCAGATTCCAGTCTTAGCCCATTGCTCTGACACAAATGATTTATGTTTGGCCGAAACCATACCTTCCAGTTTCTTAAACAGTTTGAGAGATTAATCTCCAAGCAGCCAGGATCTGATGTAGGCTATTAGTCTAGGAGAAATCTGATCATTTGAATTTTAGCTTTGGCCTAGCTCAGCCCATTGCCCTGACACACATTTGCCATTTTGGCTCTGAAAAACCACACCTCCTAGTTTTTAAAGCAGTTGGAGGAAGTATGTCTCCAAAGATGCCAGGATTTATGGTGCCTTAGCTAGAGAATCCTGACTATTTCTGAATTTTAGCTGTGACCCAGTCTGAGCCATTGCTCTGACACTTAAATTTGCATTTGGCCTTTTAAAACCAGCCCCCAGTTCTTAAGTAGCGTTTGGGAAGCATTGTCTCTCAAAGCAGCTAGACTTCGTATGCATTTTAGTCTGGAGAAATCTGACTCATTTCTGAATTTTAGCTGTCAGACGCCAGTCTAGCCCATCTGCCCTGACAGAACATTTGCCATTTTCTGGAAAACACACCTCCCAGTTTTAATAGCAGTTTGAGGAAGCATTGTCTCCAAGAGCCTAGATTCTTGCAGTGGTATACTTAGTCTAGGAGAAATCTGATCATTTCTGGAATTTTAGCTGTCAGACGCCTCAGTCTCAGCCCATTGCCCTGGACACTAACATTTGCTATTTTGCTGAAAACCACACTTCCTAGTTTCTAAAGCAGTTTGAGGAAGCATTGTTCTCCAGAAGAGCCAGGATCTATAGTGGGATTTTAGTCTAGGAGAAATCTGATCATTCTGGAATTTTAGCTGTCAGAGCTCAGTCTCAGGCCTACTGCCTGAACTACATTTGCCATTTTGGCTTCTGAAAACCACACCTCCCAGTTCTTAATAGCAGTTTGAGGATGTTGACAGAAGGACGAAAGATTATTATCGACCAGCCCGAAATTTCTGAACAACTCAGTTTTACAGCTGAGAAGCATGTCTCAAAAGAGCCGGATTTATGGGCATTTAGTCTGGAGAAACTGACTTAATTTGTTTGAGCCAGCCCAGTCATTGTCCTGAACAACATTTCATTTTCTGAAAACAACTTCAGTTTCTAATAGCAGTTGAGCATTGTCCTAAAGGCCGATTTGAGTGGACTTAGCTAGGAGAAACTGACTCGAATTTTAGCTGTAGACCCATCTCAGGCCCAGCTGGAACGAATTTGCAATTTTCTGAACCACCCCCATTCATTAGACATGCTTTGTAAAGCTCCACTAAGATTCTATATAGATTTTTAGAGTGGTTATGATCATTTAGTTTGATTCGTATTCCTCATACATTTCTAATGCATTGTCCTGAAAGCCTGATGTTGATCTCTAGTTGATATCTTGATTAGCGCATCTGTATGGCTCTGCCTTCTCTTCTGACGCTTCTGAACCCTGATGTCCGGAGGATTGATAGCTGTTCTGATTGAATTCCGTTCCCTGTTCCGACTATCACTTCCTTTACTATTTTCTTCTTTATGTAGTTCTCAAAGCATGATTCTTGGTGTCTGTCATTGGAATTCTTGGCTTACTGAATTAGCCAGATCCTTTGCACTTCTAACATTCCTTTCTAGCATTTCTAGAGCGTTTCTAAGACGTTTGTGGGACTTTGTTAGGAAATTTGTACGATATTTTTGCTGCGGTCCAGTCTTCTCCAATTTCCTTTTGGCAAACCCTCCTTCTTTATACAGCTTGAGGAAGTTTGTTCTCGAAAGCAGATCTTAGGAATTAGAGAAATCTGATCATCAATTTATGCAGAGCTAGCTCCAGTCATGCTGAATAGACATTTGCATTTCTTCTGAAACCACCCTCCCAGTTTCAATCTGCTTGAGGAAGTCATTGTCTCCAAGAGCCAGATTCTAGAGGACTTTAGTCAGAGAAATCTGATCATTCGAATTTAGCTGTGACGCCAGTCTCAGCCCATTGCCTGACATAATTGCATTTGCCTGAAAACACACTCCCAGTTTATACGAGCTTGAGAAGCATTGTCTCTCAAGAGCTGATTCTAGTGGACTTAGTCTGAGAAATCTGATCATTTCTGAATTTTAGCTCAGACGCCAGTCCGGCCCATGCCCTGGACACTGAACATTTGCCATTTCCTGAAAACCACCTCCAGTTTTATAGCAGTTGAGGAAGCATTGCTCTCCAAAGAGCCAGATTCTAGTGGTGATCTTAGTCTAGGAGAAATCTGATATTTCTGGAATTTTAGCTGTCAGACGCCGTCTCAGGCTCCATTGTCTTGAACTAACATTTGCCATTTTCTTGAAAACCACACCTCCTAGTTTTAAAGAGCTTGAGGAAGCATTGTCTCTCCAAAGCAGCCAGATTCTCAGGGTGCATTTAGTCTAGAGAAATCTTGATCATTTCGAATTTTAGCTGTCAGAGCCTAGTCTCAGGCCCATTGCCTGGACATAATATTGCATTTGCTCTGAAAACTCCACCTCCCAGTTTTCAGTTGAGGAAGCATTGCTCTCTCAAAGCCGATTCTAGAGGATTTAGTCTAGAAACTTGATCATTCGAATTTTAGTTGTCAGACGCCGTCTCAGCCATGCCCTGAACATGAAATTGCATTTTCTTGAAAACACACCTCCCAGTTTTAATAGCAGCTTGAGGAAGCATTGTCTCCAAAAGAGCCAGGATTCAGTGGCATTTAGTCTGAGAAACTTGATCATTTCGAATTTTAGCTGTAGACGCCAGTCCAGGCCAGTCTCTGACACTACATTTCATTTTCTGAAACACACTCCAGTTTTTACATTGAGAAGTTGTCCAGCGATTTGGTGATTGTCGAGAAACTGATCATTGAATTTAGTGTCAGAGCCATCAGCCACTGCTGACATAATTTCATTTTTCTGAAAACCACACCTCCAGTCTTAAGCAGTTGAGGAGTATTGTCTCCAAAGCAGCCTGATTGAGTGGATCTTAGTCTAGAGAAATGATCATTTGAATTTAGCTGTCAGACGCCAGTCCAGCCCATGCCTGACACACATTTCCTTTTCTTGAAAACACACCTCCAGCTTATACCAGTTGAGGAAGCATGTTCTCAGAAGCAGCCTGATTCTGTGGTGGCACTTAGTCTAGAGAAACTGATCATTTCTGAATTTTAGCTGTCAGACGCCCAGTCTCAGCCCATGCCTGGACACTACATTTGCCATTTTCTCTGAAAACACACTTCCCATTTCTTAACACAGTCTTGAGGAAGTCATTGTCTCCAAAGAGCCTGGATTCTAGTGGTGCATTAGTCTAGGAGAAATTGATCATTTAATTTAGCTGTGACTGCCAGTCTAGCCTGGCCATTGCTCCTGACATGGAAATTTTGCCATTTGGCTCTGAAACCACACTCCTCCAGTTTCTATACAGTTTGAGGATATGCTCTCTAAAAGCAGCCAGGATCTAGTGTGTAGCATTTAGTCTAGAGAAATCCTGATATTTAATTTAGCTGTCAGACCCAGCTCAGGCCCTACTGCCCTGGACACGACATTTGCCATTTTCTCTGAAAACCACACCTCCCAGTTTCTAATACAGTTTGAGGGTATGTCTCTCTAAAGCAGCCAGATTAGTGGTGCATCTTAGTCTAGGAGAAATCTGATCATTCTGGAATTTTAGCTGTCAGACGCCAGTCTCAGGCCCATTGCCCTGACACTAACATTGCCATTTTCTGCTGAAAACTACCCTCCCAGTTTCTTAATACCAGTTGAGGAAGCATCTGTCTCTCAAAAGAGCCAGATTTGTGGGGCATTAGTCTAGGAGAAATCTGATCATTTCGAATTTTAGTCATCGACGCCAGTCTCAGGCCCATCTGGACACAACATTTCATTTTGCTCTGAAAAACCACACCTCCAGTTTCTAATAGCAGTTGGAGGAAGTCATTGTCTCTCAAGCAGCCAGATTCTATGTGGTATCTTTAGTCTAGAGAAATCTGATCATTTCGAATTTTAGCTGTCAGACGCTCAGTCCAGGCCCATTGCCCTGACACGAATTTGCCATTTTTCTCTGAAAACCACACCTCCCAGTTCTTAATAGCAGTTTGAGGAAGTCATTGTCTCTCCAGAAGAGCCAGGATTAGGGTAGGCATCTTATCTAGGAAACTTGATCATTTCGGAATTTAGCTGTCAGACGCCAGTCTCAGCCCATTGCCTGGACACACGACATTTCACTTTCTGAAAACATACTCTCCAGTTTTTAACAGTTTGGAGAAGTTTGTCTTCCAAAGCAGCCGGATTTGAGTGGCATTTTAGTCTGAGAAATCTGATATTTCGAATTTTAGCTGTCAGATCCCAGTCTCAGGCCCATTGCCCTGACACAACATTTGCCATTTTGCTCTGAAAAACACACCTCCCAGTTTCTTAATAGCAGTTTGAGGAAGTCATTGTCTCTCCAAAGAGCCAGATTCTAGTGTGAGCATCTTTAGTCTGGAGAAATCTGATATTTCGAATTTTAGCTGTCGACGCCCAGTCTCAGCCCATGCCCTGGACAGAACATTTGCCATTTGCTCTGAAAACACACCCTCCCAGTTCTTAATACAGTTGAGGAAGTTTGTCTCTCAGAAGAGCCGGATTTAGTGGTGGCATCTTAGTCTAGAGAAATCTGATCATTTGGAATTTTAGCTGTCAGACGCCAGCCCCAAAGCCCATCGCCCGGACACTAACATTTGCCATTTTCTGGAAAACCACACCCTCCCAGTTTTTAATAGCAGTTTGAGGAAGTCATTGTCTCGAGAAGTACCCTGGATTCAGTGGTGGTGATTTTAGTCTAGGAGAAATTTGATCATTTCTGAATTTTAGCTGTCAGACGCCCAGTCTCAGGCCCATTGCCCTGATACTAAATGCCATTTTCCTCTGAAAACAACACCTCAGTTTCTTAATAGCAGTTTGAGGAAGCATTGTCTCTCAAGAAGACCAGGATTCTCAGTGTGGCATTTTAGTCTAGAGAAATCTGATCATTCGGAATTTAGCTGTGATGCCAGTCTCAGCCCATTGCCCTGACATACATTTGCATTTCTCTGAAAACACACCTCCCAGTTTTAATAGCAGTTTGAGGATATTGTCTCTCCAAAGAGCCAGGATTCTTTGTGGGATTTTAGTCTAGAGAAATCTTGATCATTTGAATTTTAGCTGTAGACGCCCAGTCTCAGCCCATTGCCCTGACACGACATTTGCCATTTTCTCTGAAAACACACCTCCAGTTTCTTAATAGAGTTTGAGGAGCTGTCTCTCAAAGCAGCCAGGATTCTATGATGGCATCTTTATCTAGGAAATCTGATCTACTGAATTTTAGCTGTCAGACGCCAGTCTAGCCCATGCCCGGACACGAATTTCATTTTGCTCTGAAAAACACACCTCCCAGTTTAACAGATTTGGAGGAAGCTTCTCTTAGCAGCTGGATTGTGTGATCTTTAGTCTAGAGAAACTTGATCATTTGAATTT
>JAREIS010004547.1:0-16103 GCA_030060385.1 Muscicapa striata striata | reverse complement strand
GGTCTTCCAAATTTTAGTTTTTATCTAGGTAGGAAATGCTTGGCTCCTTCCCCTGAGTGGGAGCATCTCACAATGGGATAATGTAATTTTATCAGTCATGCAGTGGGACTCAATGGCCCATTAACAGAAGATTTCTCACGGGAAGAAGGATGGATGGATGGATGGATGGATGGATGGATGGATGGATGGATGGATGGATGGATGGAGGAAGATATAAAGAACACTGCCCCACCTGGTTTTTAGAGATGGCCCATTAGCAGAGGATATCTACCAAGAGATAAGGAACACTGCCCCAATTTGGTTTCCACAGTTCATGAAGATGGTAATAGAATACATACTTTTGGGCACATCTTTACATTGTAACCTAGGGACAGTCTGGGGCCAAGTTCCTGAATAAATTTTGACTAGATTTTAGAGGTTTTTAACTCTCTAAAGGCACTTATAATATATTCTTACTGAAACTAAAAACTGCTTCATATCTATGTGACCTTAATAATACTCCTAATTTACTTAAAACTAAAAACTTACACTTCTACTTCATGTCTGTGTGGCTTAATATATTTTAATTTCTCTAAAGGCTTTATTCAATCCCTGCATTCTCTCTCTCTGAGGGACTCAGAAAACTTCTATTTAACACACTCCAACAAGCTCATATCCCCAATAATGGCCACGTCCCCATCCATGTCCATTTGTCCCCATGTCACTCCATGTCTATGTCCCCCCCATGTCCCCACCCATGTCTTAGAAGTTCAGCATGTTTATTTTTAGTGTTGGATGTTTTAAAGGGATGTGTTGCTGCCTGAGATGGTTATGAGCTGGCCTAAGAAGAGGAGACAGCAACATGGCAACTCTTACTTGATGCAAGAAAGAGAGCAGTTTATTGGAAGAAAGCTGTGGCTTTTATAAATACAGTTCAGCAAAGGCAAAATACAGATAGTTCATTGAGAGAGCAGAGAGACACCTCTGCTCCTCTGGTTCTCCCATAGATCCAGCAGGTGTGCTATCTATGTTATGATTCTTTCTTATGTTTACAGTACAGACAGAGGCCCTAGTATGGGAAAGGTTTCAGTTTGGCCTGAGAAAGTTTCACAGCCTGAGAAAAGAACTCAGACCCTGTGAGAAAGGCCTAGGCCTTTACAATTCTTTCAGCCTGTGGCTTCACTGAAGCCCACAAGTCCCCTTTTAGTTTTAAAGAAAGAGAAGTGTTTGTAATCCTTTACAGGATCCTTTTGCAAAGGGGAACAAACACCACTCAGGAGATATGTGGATACCTGAGTGCCTAGGGAAATCTTCTCTGCTTGGTGCTTTTCTCTGCAAAGCTTACTTTAATACAATAACAAAACCCATCACCATTCACCCGACTTATCAAACAGTGAAAATCAACCACCAAGATTATTCTAATATAACAATGAAAAACTATATTGGACAGGTTCCAACATGAACAGATAAATGTCCATTCCCTGCTTATAGAGGGATGATCTGCTCAGTGTTTTCATCTGGTCGGTGTTTGGTGAGCTGTCAGGCTGGACACCTTGCAGGTCAGCAGGAAGGACCTAGGTGTGTCTCATCTGAAGCCTGAAATGAGGCAAAAGGTGATTCACAATAACAGGATCGTTTAAATACTTTCTTTCTCTTTTTCCAATCTCGCTGTTCTACCAGAGACAGTATCAGGCACAGGAAAATCCTGAGTCTCTGATTTGAGATCAGAGACATCTGCCCCAGCACTCCCTCCTTCCTTGACCACTGCAGTGGAAATGAAACCAGCCTCTGCTGCTCCCCCAAAAAGTAAAGACAAAGCTATCGGTGCTGTCAGCACAGGGTGGAAGCGCGGCGGGCTGAAATGCCGATGGGAAGGGTCCGTTCATGACCCGGACAGGCGGGCAGAGCTCCTCCGGCTGACGAGATCAGCCCGGGGGTCGGCACTGCTCCCGGCAAACGGACGGGGAGGCTGAGGAAAAGAGAAGAGGGCGGCCCTGCCTCTGCCGGAGCAGAGAAGGGCAGCTTGACCCTGCCCGGGGCAGGCAGGCTGAGCTCCGACATCGGAGAGGAGGGAGGAGCCGCACCCTCCTTCTCTGGGGTGGCCGGGTGCCGACAGCTCCCTCTCTGCAGGCGGGTCGGGGTCAGCCAGCATCTCGGATGGAGGGCCAGCACCCACCCCCACCTTGCAGGGGGTGGCACTGGCCCAGCAGCAGGCAGATCACGATGGCCCGGCACGGTGGGGCAGGCCGATGGCACCTCTTTGTCAGGGAGCGAAAGCAGCGTCCTCAGAGCCGGGGCCACCCCCTCTGGCAGCGGGCTGCAACGGGGGCTGCTCCCAGCCGGTGGCTGCTGTGAGCTATTGCCTGGCGCCGTTAAGGTGGTGTGGCCAGGATAGCAAACAGATTCTTCCTCGCTCTGTTCTGAGCCTGTTTCGCTCCGCCTCAAAACCCGTCTCCCTCTTCCAAAAACTTCGATTAATTGTCGTCCAGGTGAGCATTAGAGGGGTCGGCTGAGACATCCCCCCTTTAGAGGGCTGTCCACAGAAGGTCCCCTAATTCTTCCCATTTGTCCATAGAAAAACTTCTCCTGCCCTTCTGAAAACCACGCCTCTACCCAAGTTAACAAAGCAATCAAATCAGTTTCCTCTTGTTTAGATAAATGAATCCCCATTATGCGGGATTCCCACCCAGCTGCTATGCTGGGAGGGGTGGGGGGAACAAAGAGTACCTCTCTCAACAGGGAAGAAGGCTCGCAGAGCTGCTCAAAGGTTCCCGCGCTGTCAGGGGGAAGCGGTGTGCCCGATGAGAGATGGCACGGCTCGCTCCCGCCCGGGCCGCTCCGCTCCGGCCCGGCCGCTCCGGGCTCCGCGCTCCGCACCGCAGGACGCTGGGAGCTCCGCGCCCGCTCCGGCAGGGCTCCGTGCTCTCTCGGTGGGAGAGCAGAAAACCGGCGACTTTTGCGATTTTTCCGCAATGTCGCAGATGGCTCTCTGACTCAGCCGCCTCCTGGCTCCGGTCTTGGCCCCAGGTTCGCAGTCCTGGTTTTCGGGATTCAGCCTGGTATGCAGGCTGTCAGCTCCGAGTTTTTCGGGTGCTGTTCGTCGGTCAGAGATCGCTGAAAGCAATCCCGATCCGCTGAGTGACGATCTCGCTGACACCCCCAAATGTCGTTTTCTCGTGGAGCTCCAAAATGTTGTTATCTCGGTGGGACATAAATGTTGCTGCCTGAGATGGTTATGGAGCGGCGAGAGGGAGATAGCAACATGGCAACTCTTACTTGATGCAAGAAAGAGAGCAGTTTATTGAAGAAAGCTGTGGCTTTTATAATACAGTTCGTGCAAAGCAAAATACAGATAGTTCATTGAGAGACAGAGAGACACCTCTGCCCTCTGGTTCTCCCATAAATCCAGCAGGTGTGCTATCTATGTTATGATTCTTTCTCTTATGTTTACAGTACAGACAGAGCCCTAGTATGGGGAAAGGTTTCAGCTTGGCCCTTGAGAAAGTTTCACAGCTGAGAAAAGAACTCAGACCCTGTGAGAAAAGGCCTAGGCCTTTACAATTTCAGCCTGTGGCTTCACTGAAGCCCCACAGGGATGAAGAGAAAGCAAATGAAGTCCAGAAGAAAAGCATTTCCTTATCCATGCCAGCTGAGGATCATGTGCTTCCCAGTGGGAGAGAATCTTTTCTGGAAAGGTTTCCACCTCACTGTCTCAAAATATTAGTCTTTACCACAATCCATCACCATTTGGCTATGAAAGACACCCTTTGAAACAGAGAGAATCAAAATTGTACATCACTGAGGCTGGAAAAGACCTCCAAGATCATCTGTATTCCTGGATGCCACCAGAAGAGGACTGAAAGTACAAGATTTTCTGGGCTGAAAGTCAACAATCCAGAATTTCCCAAGGATTTCCCAATGTTGGTTTGCCCATGGATCCCTTCCCCCCGTTTCATCCAGATCCCAAAGTAAGCCAGGAAAGGGAAAACCCTCACCCATGACCGCTTCCGCAATGGCGCCTTTCGCGCCGGGGTTGCTGTATCCCCGTTTTGCCCAATCAGCGCCGCGAGATCGAGGTAGCGGCAGAATCAGCCGATGCATGGCGGGCGAGCTCTGCCTCGGCACGAACACCTTCCTACGAGCTGCTCACAAACCTCGCCTGAGGAGCGATTCTGGCGCTGGGCCCAGCCCAGTGAGCCCGAGGAACCGCTGCTGCTGAACCGCCGGGAGCTTGGTGGCGACGGAGAGCTGAGGGGCGCTGGGAGTGGGGTGAGTCCGGGATGGAACAGGACCTAGCTGACTTTGGCAGGGGCCGAGGCAGGAAGGGATGTTTGAGGGAAGCTCCGGTGCTGTGCAGGAAAATTCACGTGGCCAGAGAGAAGGGTGGAACAACACAAGGGATGAGCAGTAGTCTAATGCACATTAACATAAACATAAAACTTGGGTTTTCACTGCTTTCCCCCTAATGAGTTATTCCACTATTAATATTAAAGTCTAGGGTACATGGGCTGTTGTTTATTTCTTCTGCAATGTTAGTATCTACTTTACCATTACTAGCATCCACTACAAGCATTCAGAATTGTGAACTTCCCACACCTTCTCTTCCTAACGATAGTCTCTGGGCTAGTTGATGTTAATAACTATGCTCTAGTTTGTGAGTAAGTTGTTTGGCTATCAATTCATTACTCGGAGGCTTTATTCAATTGGAGGTAATTTCTAACAGTCATAGCTTGTAGCCTGATAATTCTGTTGCCTTATAAATTGGAGCACCATAGCCCCAGCTCCCATCTTGAGCAGAGGTCTGGTCCATAGTACTCGATAATTCATTCTGGGAGTCATTCATCATCCTTCCAGATTTTGTGTTCCCCTTATGGCTGGGCTCCTTTTCTTTTGATACAAAGTTTTGTACAAGAACTCCTAACACTCTATTACCTTTTCCTTTGGTAATGTAAAGCATGGCTGGATCATCCTAGGTTGTGTCTCTCCATCTTTCTGGCAGGGTATTATAGCTGTTTTCCACAGTCAAAATATTTTGTCGGGGCTTTCCAGTTTAGTTTAAGTGATTCAGGTTGTTGCCAGTAGGTTCTTGCTTTTTGCTTCTTCGTATGGATTAACTCTATTCTTATTATACCAGCATCATCCTGTAAATTGTTCTTTATATAATTACACTACTTTCAGTATCCTTTTGAATAGGGCCACCAAGGCTGACTGCTTGTATTTGTAATCAAATAGTCTTACGAGTGCCTCACATGCAGGTAAAGTTATTTCCCTGACATGTTATACATACTCTCCTGTTACCTCATGACTTAGAACTCCTCCTTTGAGTCTATTGACTCCCCCTCTATATTCCATTTGATTCCTGCAGTAACTTTACTCTGAGCCTGTCCCTCCCTCACTCCATGGCTGTAATCAATCACATCTCATTCCTCCACAGATCCAACAGTGAGTTAAAGTTCAGTTCAGGAGTAATTACTTTAATGGTCTATAAATAAATCCTTTCCTGAGGGTAAGGTAAGTTTGGTTTGCTGAGTGGTTTTTAAATTTTTCATACAAATTTACAACTTTTCTGTGGTTTGTCCTTGTTCCCTTGAATGTTTAGTTATGTTCTATCAATTCCTCCTTGTAGTGATCTTGCCTCCTCCCTGATACTCACCATACCTTCTTATGTGCAGACAGAGGTATGCTTCTCCTACTAGGCAGCTTTGGTATGCACCCACCCTCAACCTCCCAAACTGGTGGCTACCCAGTAACTTCTCCCAGTACCAAGTTTCTGATTGTGCCCCATTATAGCAGGCCAATTGATGTGTGAAAGGCAAAGGTGGATACCATGTGTCCGTATACAATTATCTTGGTATTACATGGAACAAGCATCAGCATTGTTTTCCTTTATCATAATTAGTAATAGGATTGACTCCATGACTATTTCCATCCCTCTGCCTCCTCAAAACCCACTGAATTATGATTGTCAGTTTTGATTTCATATTGTGATAAGTATTATTCTGTAACAATTTCATATGTTGGTTTCTTTACATTGGACACATTTTTTAAGTTTTTTTAAACCCAAAGGGGGGGTCCTTAAAAAATTTTAAATTTTCCTTTGTTTGGGTTTTAAGAAATTTTTTTTCAAAAAAGAATTATTGAAGAATTAATCATTTTATTTAGGAATAATGATTGTTACCCAGGAGGAGGAGGATTACCCGGGCAGACGAAGTGGCAAAGGAAAAAGGGGGATAAAAGACCAAAAGGATTGTCAGGGAACAAAGGGTATGATAACAGAGGAAATAACCCCCGTAGGACTATGAAATATTTGAAAAACCCAAAGATAACCTTTGGATTAAAAAAGGGTACTGGGGGGAAAGTTAAATGCAGGTAATTGTAAAACAAACAATAGATTTAGTAAAATGAAAAATTTTCCCCATACAAAAGCAAAAGTGTAAGAACCTACGCACAACCTGGGCTACTTAAAAAAAAACTGGAACCCCCGGAAAAAATATTTTGGATCTGGGAAAAGCTTATAATACCCTCCAAAAGATGGAGGGGACATGACTTAGGATGATCAGCCTGCGTTTTACATTACAAGGAAAAAGGAATAGAGGGGGAGCCCAAAATTTTGATCAAAAAAAAACCCCAAAAGGGAAAAAAACTGGGGATATGTCAAAGAATTATCGAGTACTATGGACCAGACCGGGGAAAGGGGGGTTTCATTTGGGTGCTCCAATTTAAGCAAACAAATTATCGGGCCGCCATAAAAAAATTACCTCAAAAAAGCCTGAGCAATGGAATTGAAAATAAACAATTACTAAACTAGAGCAGCAGATTCATCAACCTTAGGAGACTTTTAAACTAAAAGGAAATGTGGGGGAATTCAAAATTTGAATGCTGCTTAGAAAAAAAAGGAAAATTTTTTTTTTTTTTTTTTTTTTTTTTTTTTTTTTTTTTTTTTTTTTTTTTTTTTTTTTTTTTTTTTTTTTTTTTTTTTTTTTTTTTTTTTTTTTTTTTTTTTTTTTTTTTTTTTTTTTTTTTTTGGGGGGGGGGGGGGGGGGGGGGGGGGGGGGGGGGGGGGGGGGGGGGGGGGGGGGGGGGGGGGGGGGGGGGGGGGGGGGGGGGGGGGGGGGGGGGGGGGGGGGGGGGGGGGGGGGGGGGGGGGGGGGGGGGGGGGGGGGGGGGGGGGGGGGGGGGGGGGGGGGGGGGGGGGGGGGGAGGTTTTTGAATTCAATCTGAGGGCTTTAACCCCCAAAAAAAAATGAAAAACCCCCGGGATAAAATTTTCATTTTACTAATAATATAGTGGAACTTTAAATTAAACAGTTTCTTTTTGTGCATTATAGACTTGCTTTTGTTGTGCCATTCCGGGGAAACCCGGGAGAATCCTAAAAATAATGTTTTTTTTCACTTATACCGGCCTTAACCCAACTTTTTTCCGGCCCCCCAGCCCACGGCCCTCAGCCTTTTTTTCCTTCCGGGGGAACTGGGCCTTAAAGGGAAAAGCTTTCCCAATTTAAGCCCTTTGGAGGGGGGCTGGGGCCCCTCTTTGAACGGAACCCTTGAGGTGCACTCCGTGCTGAGGACAAAAGGGGGTTTTCCCATCCCATTCTCATGCTTTGGCAGCAGAAAAACTGGAGTAGAACCCGCATCCCTTTCCTCCACAAAGGGGGGGGAAATTGGGTCACTTTGGGCCTGTATTTTCGGGGTCCCCCAGAGAATGCCTTCCCCCCTCCCCCTCACCCCCTTTTGGGGGTTTAATCCCAACGGGGCGAGTCACGGGCCCGTCTCCTTGTTCCCAGTTTTTCAAGCCACTGCTCCCTTGTTTCGCAAACTTGAAAAAAAGGGTATTTCGATCCCCATTTTGCCTTCCCAAACACCCCCCTTCATCATTTCGGGCATTGAGCGTCCCCTTTGGGAGTTCAGTTGGAACCTGGCAGAAAAAAGGTTTGTAAATTTCCC
Organism: Muscicapa striata striata; assembly: GCA_030060385.1. Lineage (NCBI taxonomy): Eukaryota > Metazoa > Chordata > Aves > Passeriformes > Muscicapidae > Muscicapa > Muscicapa striata. The sequence continues at coordinate 8,180 of JAREIS010004547.1, read as the reverse complement.
ACTGCAGCAAATCAGACTCTCCTTTCTAGGGCGGGAGGGGTTTCTCACCAGCTGGGAAAGGTACTCCTTCAGTATCAGCCTTCCCCTTCCTAAAACCCCCCCCCACTCTGGGTGGTTCCTTTCTGAGGTGGGCTGTGGGGCAGGGGTCAGGCCCCTGGGGCAGCACCCCTAGTCTCTGGGGTAGGTATCAGGGTTATCAAAAGCCAATATCCCCCTATCTCTGAATGTGAACAGAAAAGGTTAACAGGCATATACAGAAACACCCCAAAGGTGTGATATTTAGCTTTTTAGGAGATTGGAACCCTTCTTTTTGGGTGGACAAAAACGGGGTGATTTGGGGAAAAATGCCCCTCCTGTCATTCCCTCACAGTAAGTACCATTATTAAGAAACCCCCAAAAAATATTTAGGTGTGATGCTCTGAATCCATGTCCCCGTTTCCCAAAAGGGATTTAAAAAACCCATAATTCCCACCTTATCACCCCAAAATGACTGAATCAGCTAAATCCCCAATTATAGACCTTTTTAATAAGGGCTGCAAAGGAAACCAAGCCATGTGCACCGAACCAGGGTAACGGGACCACATGGTGCCACAAACCCCCACAAACTCGGGTCCCTCAGAACTGTTTTTCCCTTTTTCACCTTTTCCCTTTACAATTTTTTCAGTGCCACCTTGGCCCCAAACCCTTCTCCTGGTTGAAAAAGACATTGTGCTGGGGAAAGCAGGGCCTTCCCTGAAATGGAAAATAAACCCCTTCCTCTGAATATTAAAATTTTAAAAATAAAGGGATCTCAGGAAATATGGGGATGAAAACAGTTCTTTACTGGGTTTTAACTTATAAAAAAGCAAACAAATCAACCACTTTTGATTAAAGGGGAGAAATACATTTCCCAGTCCTTCTCGGCCTCAGGCCCTCCAATATTTATATATTTACATTTAAAATTGCAATATTTATAAAACATAATTTTGTAACCTCCTCAATGAATGTACAATGACAAAGTCTATATGTCATTAACAGGAGAAGGTATGCATGTATTTTTACATAATAAGTTCAAAGTAATCACCTGTTTATTCACAAACATCAATTGCTTCCAAGGCAGAAGAAAAGACTAGTCACATTCAGCCTTTTGACAGTCAGAACAAGAACAGAAGTAGGACTGCCAAGAAAGCGGGTCTGAAATTTCGAGGTAAATTGCCAACAAGCCTTAGGGCATCATCTTTGGTATAATGTTCCTAACCTTCCTATTCATGATTTACTTTTTTAATAATTAGAATTAATTAGACTTTGTCATTGTTACATTCATTGAAGTACATAAAAAATTTTAGTGTTTTTATAAATATTCCCCAATTTTAAAAATGTAAACATAAATATTTAGAAGCTAATTCTTTTTTAAGAGTACTTTCCCATGATGAAGAAACCCCCCAAAAACAATATTATGAAACCAAAACTACCAGGAATTTAACTAAGGCCAACATCCAAAGAGTTATTTATAAAGTAAAATTAAATGAAAACAAACCATCATCAAATGAGGAAGGACGGGAGGGCATTTTTTCCCCCCCCTTCACCCTTTTTTTTGGGGTCCACCCGCCCAGGAGTTCCAATCTCCTTTTTGGGAATCAACATGCGGGTGTTGCTGATATGCCTGTTAACTTCTAGTTCACATTCAAAAGAAAGGGGAAAACCCCCTCGCCTACCCCAGAGCAGGATGCTGCCCAGAGCCTGACCCCCCACGCCCACCTAAAAACCAGGCGGGGGGTTCTAGTGAAGGAGATGGGCCAAAACAAGGAGTACCTTTTCCCGCTGTGAGAAAACCTCCCCCCTAGAAAGGGAGAGTCTTTTTGCGCGTAACCAAAAATTTTCTCTGTCGGGTTCCCAAACGAACTCAAGGGGCCCTCATAGCCAGCAGCAGTTTTTTTTGGAAAGAAAAATTTAACATGAAAACAAAGCCGGATGCATAAAGCAAGGAATAAAAAGCGGGGAGATCAAGGGGGTTGTCTCGAGCCCCCTGTTTTTTAATCTGAAAAAAGCATTGCGATTTGCGGAGGTTTTTACAACTAATTACTTTGGATCGGGAATTTATGGATAAGGTGTGAAATTGGATTTTTACTGAGCCAAAAAGGGCCCTTTTCCCGGGACTCAGGTGGGGATCAAAATTTTGGGGGCCGGGCCCCCTTTTCCCCTCTCCTTTTGTTAGAGAGGGTTGTCCACGGGGAAGAATGGGAGCACCAAAAGGGAATGTGCGGAAACCCTTGAAATCAGCAGCGAGAGGGGCAGGTGGGGGTCCCTTTGGGGAATACCGACCCGACAAGGTGGTGCACAGGGCAGATGGGGTTCCCGGGGCCATCTGAATATCCCTTTTGGCAAAAAATGCGAAAAAATGGGAACGTGGGGCGTTAATAAATAAAATACAAAAGGCCCGATGCAGTCATGTTCTGGGGTTCCCAGGAGATGAGGAGGGAGGAGGAGCACCCAACCCCGGAAAAGCAGGCCCCAAATAGGAAGAGATGACCCACAGGTGCCCGTGTTCTGCTGCATGACCAGGGGGGGGGGCGGGAAGGGGGATGGGAAGCCCCCTTCTGTCGGCAGCACGAGTACCAACCATGGAGCCAGTGAAGGACCCTCAGCCCCCAAAACCAAAGGTGCTGTGTATTAGGAAAGGGGGAAGAGCGGGAACCCCTTTGAAGGAACCTCTGAAGTTGCCCGGAAGGAAATAAAACCGGGGGCTGGGGCCTCGGGAGAGGCACAGGAAAAATGATGTGGTTTTGGGCTTAAAAAAAATAAGAATAGTTGATTTTGGGGGGCCTAATGCCATCGGGATGGTGGTTTCCACTGTGGGATGACGGGGAATCGGAATTGACTCTGTTGAAAAGAGCCTGACTGGCAGAAGTGGCAGAAACATCCAACGTGACTGGCCCAGAGCTCCATGTATTTTGGGCAAAGACTTCCTCTGGAACAGCTACTACAAAGACCCAAAGGGACTCAGGTGAGCTTTGGAATAGCTGCTGAGGCAGAGGGCATTGAGCAGTTGAACACTTGCCTAGACATCAGAAAATCACATCTGCAGTGGGACTCACAAAGTGACAGAGCAAAGTACCAGTGGCCACCTTGGCAGTGCACCACTGGCAGTATCAGACGAATCAAGATGCCATGATCCCCAAGCATCCACAGATGATCCATGACTGGAAACCAAGGGTGAGTCAGTAAGGCCCTCACCCTTCAGCCCCATCTGGCCTGTGCCAAGTCTGATGGAGAATGCATATTAGCAGGCAGTTCTATTCTTCATGGCCTGTTCCACTCAGTGCTGCCCTCATGCTTCACCCTAAGGCGGATTTTGGCACAAGGGAACTGGCTCAGGGAGCATTACAGTTCTAGAGAGGTTTGCACCTGGCACAGCCTCTCGTCCTGATGGCAACAGTTTCCAGGGGCCCGGGCGAGCAGCGGTGGATGCACAATAATGGCACTTGTTCCTTGGTGCATTTGAAAAACTCTTGTTTGACATGGTAGATTTAAAGTCATTATAAATCAGAAGCTTTGTTCGACTATGAAGTTTATTTAGAGAACAAACCTCAAGAGCACCGGCGGCGCACCCAGGACATCCGTGCTGCTGACACCCACCACGCACAGTCTCCACCAATGCACACGTACAAGCACAAGGCTGTTGTACTCAGGAAACTCGTGCACACTGATATGTGCAGTGTCATTAACACATAGAAATCCCTCCCACTGCACAGAGGTTGGGGCAATTTTTCGTTTTGGAAATCAAAGCCATGCACGATGCTCAATTGGGAGCAGCAAAAATGAAGCTCAGGGCTTCACTGAGCCGAGGCCATCGAACACGCAGGGCTGGGAGAAAGGCGTGCCAGGCTGGCTGCGAACTTTTGTTTGTGTTCCAGGCCAATCCCGCCTCGGGCCAGCGGCAGTTCCAAGACTCTCTTCCTGTCTCAGCTTTCCCTCACGCCCGGGCAGCCCTGAGCGCGGGCCGGGGATTGCTGTGACCGTCTGCAGGGCCCGCCCCTCACTGCCGTGGCTGATTCTGCCATCCTCCCTCGATCTCTGGCGCGCTGATTGGGACAGCCTCAGCCCCCCCTCCCTCCCGGTTGCCAAAGACGCCATGTTCGTGGCCTCACAGGGCTCCGACGCTCCGTGTCATGACCGCTTCCGCAATGGCGCCTTTCGCGCCGGGGTTGCTGTATCCCCGTTTTGCCCAATCAGCGCCGCGAGATCGAGGTAGCGGCAGAATCAGCCGATGCATGGCGGGCGAGCTCTGCCTCGGCACGAACACCTTCCTACGAGCTGCTCACAAACCTCGCCTGAGGAGCGATTCTGGCGCTGGGCCCAGCCCAGTGAGCCCGAGGAACCGCTGCTGCTGAACCGCCGGGAGCTTGGTGGCGACGGAGAGCTGAGGGGCGCTGGGAGTGGGGTGAGTCCGGGATGGAACAGGACCTAGCTGACTTTGGCAGGGGCCGAGGCAGGAAGGGATGTTTGAGGGAAGCTCCGGTGCTGTGCAGGAAAATTCACGTGGCCAGAGAGAAGGGTGGAACAACACAAGGGATGAGCAGTAGTCTAATGCACATTAACATAAACATAAAACTTGGGTTTTCACTGCTTTCCCCCTAATGAGTTATTCCACTATTAATATTAAAGTCTAGGGTACATGGGCTGTTGTTTATTTCTTCTGCAATGTTAGTATCTACTTTACCATTACTAGCATCCACTACAAGCATTCAGAATTGTGAACTTCCCACACCTTCTCTTCCTAACGATAGTCTCTGGGCTAGTTGATGTTAATAACTATGCTCTAGTTTGTGAGTAAGTTGTTTGGCTATCAATTCATTACTCGGAGGCTTTATTCAATTGGAGGTAATTTCTAACAGTCATAGCTTGTAGCCTGATAATTCTGTTGCCTTATAAATTGGAGCACCATAGCCCCAGCTCCCATCTTGAGCAGAGGTCTGGTCCATAGTACTCGATAATTCATTCTGGGAGTCATTCATCATCCTTCCAGATTTTGTGTTCCCCTTATGGCTGGGCTCCTTTTCTTTTGATACAAAGTTTTGTACAAGAACTCCTAACACTCTATTACCTTTTCCTTTGGTAATGTAAAGCATGGCTGGATCATCCTAGGTTGTGTCTCTCCATCTTTCTGGCAGGGTATTATAGCTGTTTTCCACAGTCAAAATATTTTGTCGGGGCTTTCCAGTTTAGTTTAAGTGATTCAGGTTGTTGCCAGTAGGTTCTTGCTTTTTGCTTCTTCGTATGGATTAACTCTATTCTTATTATACCAGCATCATCCTGTAAATTGTTCTTTATATAATTACACTACTTTCAGTATCCTTTTGAATAGGGCCACCAAGGCTGACTGCTTGTATTTGTAATCAAATAGTCTTACGAGTGCCTCACATGCAGGTAAAGTTATTTCCCTGACATGTTATACATACTCTCCTGTTACCTCATGACTTAGAACTCCTCCTTTGAGTCTATTGACTCCCCCTCTATATTCCATTTGATTCCTGCAGTAACTTTACTCTGAGCCTGTCCCTCCCTCACTCCATGGCTGTAATCAATCACATCTCATTCCTCCACAGATCCAACAGTGAGTTAAAGTTCAGTTCAGGAGTAATTACTTTAATGGTCTATAAATAAATCCTTTCCTGAGGGTAAGGTAAGTTTGGTTTGCTGAGTGGTTTTTAAATTTTTCATACAAATTTACAACTTTTCTGTGGTTTGTCCTTGTTCCCTTGAATGTTTAGTTATGTTCTATCAATTCCTCCTTGTAGTGATCTTGCCTCCTCCCTGATACTCACCATACCTTCTTATGTGCAGACAGAGGTATGCTTCTCCTACTAGGCAGCTTTGGTATGCACCCACCCTCAACCTCCCAAACTGGTGGCTACCCAGTAACTTCTCCCAGTACCAAGTTTCTGATTGTGCCCCATTATAGCAGGCCAATTGATGTGTGAAAGGCAAAGGTGGATACCATGTGTCCGTATACAATTATCTTGGTATTACATGGAACAAGCATCAGCATTGTTTTCCTTTATCATAATTAGTAATAGGATTGACTCCATGACTATTTCCATCCCTCTGCCTCCTCAAAACCCTCTGATTTCTATTATGAGTTTGTTTAATCTTCTTGGGAACAGGGGTATGTCTGAGTGTCCCACTTTGTCTCTCTCTTTGGTGGCGTTTCTTAATTTGCCCCAGCACCTTTAACATTCAGTCAGTACATAATGTTTAACCCATACACAGCCCTTTCTTGCCAATTTTGTTTTTTATTTTCCTTAAAATTTCCATTTTTTTTTTACATTAAATGCCCAAAAGGGGGAACCCCCTGGGAATAAACCCCCCAAATATCTTAACCCTTTTTGACAAAAGGTTAAGTCCCCCAGGAGGACAACTTTCATCATAAATTTTTTTGGAACAAATTGGTTTAAATCCAACAATGGAGGATTTTCCCAGGTAAATTTAACTAGCCAAGGGGGGGGGTTTCATTCTTTATTTCAATCAATTTTAGCCTCGCGGGGTTTTAAACGCTTTGGGGCCCTTCCCCTTTTTGGGATCTTTTTCTTTTTTCCCTCTTTAATTAACAACTGTTCTTAATTTTGATCCAACTCTTTAGCTGAATTCCTTCTCTCTTTTAAATTTTGGATTGATGCTTTTCGGGGGAAAGGTCTTAATGGAAGGGTTGTTTCCTTATTTTAATGAAACAGGATTTTCATGAAAATCCCCCTTTTCCAAATTTGGCATTCATAAGCGGGCCCTTTTGGGCCTTTGATGGCTTTTTTTCATCTTTTTGGCTTTTTACTTTTTAACCCTTTCATTTAAATTGAGGGGGCCGGATCGATGCCTTTTGCATTAGACTGCCGTTAAATCCCCCCTTGTTATCTGCCCCGGACAGAGCCCTTCTGAATTTCCTCAAGTTTTCTGCTGTTTGTCAGTGAACTCCCAGGGGTAAGTGGCAATACTGGTAATATTTCCTCCCTTCTAGTTTTGTATTCTGTAAAATCTTTTGTATTCTTTCAGGTCTGTAAGCAGTTTTCCGGATGGACACCCCATACTTTAATAATTTCTGAAGATTAACAACTTGATCTCTTTCAATATAAATATCAATGCTCAAAAATTAAAATTGTCTGCATTTTCATCCCAATGATTGTTTCATGTTCATAAATGTTAATGTGTGTTTAAAATTTTCCTGCTTGGTAACCCATTTATCTGGAAATGTATTTCTTTAATTTTCTGGCTTCTTTTCCATGAAATAGCTTAGGTTGGAGCTTCTGTAACACATTTTAATAAATTTTAGCAATGCTTTGTTTTGTAACTTTCCAGAAACGTTTTGTTCCTTTCTTTTAGTTTGTAAATTCTTCTGTGGACACGCTTTCCAATTTCTGAGTCACGATATTGAGCCTAAACCTATATTCTAACAATTAATTCTTGATGTATCAATCCCCGTCCTTGAGTGTTAATCTACCTGCATTTTCCCAATTCTTACTGAATGTAGTGAATACATTTTATAGCATATTCAGAATCTGTATTATGGTCCTTTTAACCCTTTAAGTGAGATAGTGCTCTGTAAACGGAAGTTACAAGCCTGAGCATCATGTTGTGTTTAGGGTCCAGATTCTTACTATTTAATTCTATCTTCCGACTATGGCTGTCCATTTTCTTTTCCTTCTACTCTCTGACCCGTCTATAAAATTTGCACATATGCTTTGACGAGGTGTTTAAATAATAAATGCCCAAACGGACTTAGTAGTTAATTAAGCATTTTACCTTTAAACTTTATCATCTCTCTGCCTTTGGGATTAGAGTTTAATATCCTTTCAACTTACCTGACATTCAGTCAATTTATTTTTTGTTGGCAGTATTAACTTGATCATTTTTTTTCTTTATTAGCAAGCAAATATTTTACTTCTTTTTTGTATTGTGTAATAACCTTTGTCCCAATTTAAATTTCAATTTCTGCATTTCGTGCTTATTTTCTTTGTAAATTTACCTTCTGTGTCAAAATCATTTCTTCGGTTGAGTTGATTTCATCATGTGGCATGCTGTCCTATGATTTTGTTTTCTGCCTTATGGTTTCATTCAAGAAAATTTCTACTTTTTGTAATGGGATGCCCAAGGCATCTTCAGATTGTTCCAAGTGCAGTAAGTTAGTGAAAGTTTGGGTCTTGTAACTTTGG
>JAREIS010004545.1:0-14775 GCA_030060385.1 Muscicapa striata striata | reverse complement strand
TCGTGCACTTGTCTTCTATGCCTCTCTGGATCAGTCTGCCCTGCTTTTTGGGAAAAGCCCTAGTCTTCCACAAAACCACTCTGCAGCTTTTTTTTGCAAAAAACGGCTGGGCTGCTTTTTCTTCTATGCCTCTCTCGGATCAGTCGGGCCCTGTTCCTTGTGATTCCCAGAACTTTTTGGGGAATCTGCCAAAAAGGGTTTAACTAAGAAAAAAGAAAACCCACAGAAAGCACTTCTCATGCCCCGAAAATAGCCCCCCCGATCCCCATTCAAAAACCCCCAACAAAAGGGCCTAGACGAAGGGGTACCCAGTAAGCTGGCATTTTTTCCCCTGTTTTTTAATAGTCATACAACTGTTTCCCCGGGCCCTCTGGTACCTGAGTTTCTTTGTGGTTGTAGGCTCCATTAAAGAATTTCCTATCTTCCAACCACTAGGTATCAGAGGCTTTCCATCTGCTTTAGATAGTCTGACACTGTGCCGCAGAGACTGCACTGAGTTCTTTTTCGTTTGTATCTGCAGAATTTCTCAAGAGATTGCACTCCTATGTCTTCGACCAAACACCCTGACACTACTGGGCAAAAGAGTACACACCGCGCAGCACTTCCTCCCGCACTAGACATCGCCCTGCATTCCCCTAGTCTTCACACAGACCACTCTGCAGCTACGTTTATTTGCTCAAAAACACGGCTGGGAGCGTAGACTTTTCTTCTATGCCTCTCTACTGGATCAGCCTGTCTGCTTCTTGTAAGAGTTCCAGCACTCTTCAGACCCTGCATGAAAAGTTTAACTGAAGATAAAAAAAACTGCACACACCGAGCAGCACTTCTCCTGTCCACGACATAGACATCCCGATCCCTGCATCTCCAATATTTAACACAGAAGGCAGCTAGACGAATAGGTATCCAGTAAAGCTGGCATACGTTGATCAGAGATGAATTGTCACCTAGTCTTCACACAGACCACTCTGCAGCTACGTTTATTTGCTCAAAAAACACGGCTGGCACGTGCACTTGTCTTCTATGCCTCTCTACTGGATCAGTCTGCCCTGCTTCTTGTGAGAGTTCCAAGCACTCTTTGAACTCTGCAGCAGAGAAGTTTAACTGAAGATAAAGAGAAAACTGCACACACCGCAGCAGCACTTCTCACTGTCCACGACACATAGACATGCGATCCCTGCATCTCCAATATTTAACACAGAAGGCAGCTAGACGAATAGGTATCCAGTAAGAAAGCTGGCATACGTTGATCCTGCTTTTTAGCACTAGTCACTGACAACTGATATGCTCAGCAGAGCACTCTGGTACACTGAGTTTCTTTGTTCGCGGTTTGTATCTTGCATCGTCTTCTCTCTAAGAGAGATGAATTGTCACCTAGTCTTCACACAGACCACTCTGCAGCTACGTTTATTTGCTCAAAAAACACGGCTGGGATGTGCACTTTTATTCTATGCCTCTCTACTGGATCAGTCTGCCCTGCTTCTTGTAAGAGTTCCCAGCACTCTTTGAACTCTGCAGCAGAGAAGTTTAACTGAAGATAAAGAGAAAACTGCACACACCGCAGCAGCACTTCTCACTGTCCACGACACATAGACATGCGATCCCTGCATCTCCAATATTTAACACAGAAGGCAGCTAGACGAATAGGTATCCAGTAAGAAAGCTGGCATACGTTGATCCTGCTTTTTAGCACTAGTCACTGACAACTGATATGCTCAGCAGAGCACTCTGGTACACTGAGTTTCTTTGTTCGCGGTTTGTATCTTGCATCGTCTTCTCTCATACAGAGATGAATTGTCACCTAGTCTTCACACAGAGCACTCTGCAGCTACGTTTATTTGCTCAAAAAACACGGCTGGGATGTGCACTTTTCTTCTATGCCTCTCTACTGGATCAGTCTGCCCTGCTTCTTGTAAGAGTTCCTAGCACTCTTTGAACTCTGCAGCAGAGAAGTTTAACTGAAGATAAAGAGAAAATTGCACACACCGCAGCACTTCTCACTGTCCACGACACATAGACATGCGATCCCTGCATCTCCAATATTTACCACAGAAGGCAGCTAGACGAATAGGTATCCAGTAAGAAAGCTGGCATACGTTGATCCTGCTTTTTAGCACTAGTCACTGACAACTGATATGCTCAGCAGAGCACTCTGGTACACTGAGTTTCTTTGTTCGCGGTTTGTATCTTGCATCGTCTTCTCTCATACAGAGATGAATTGTCACCTAGTCTTCACACAGAACACTCTGCAGCTAAGTTTATTTGCTCAAATAACACGCCTGGCACGTGCACTTTTCTTCTATGCCTCTCTACTGGATCAGTCTGCCCTGCTTCTTGTAAGAGTTCCAAGCACTCTTTGAACTCTGCAGCAGAGAAGTTTAACTGAAGATAAAGAGAAAATGGCACACACCGCAGCAGCACTTCTCACTGTCCACGACACATAGACATGCGATCCCTGCATCTCCAATATTTAACACAGAAGGCAGCTAGACGAATAGGTATCCAGTAAGAAAGCTGGCATACGTTGATCCTGCTTTTTAGCACTAGTCACTGACAACTGATATGCTCAGCAGAGCACTCTGGTACACTGACTCTGCAGCTACGTTTATTTGCTCAAAAACACGGCTGGGACTGCAGCAGAGAAGTTTAACTGAAGATAAAGAGAAAACTGCACACACCGCAGCAGCACTTCTCACTGTCCACGACACATAGACATGCGATCCCTGCATCTCCAATATTTAACACAGAAGGCAGCTAGACGAATAGGTATCCAGTAAGAAAGCTGGCATACGTTGATCCTGCTTTTTAGCACTAGTCACTGACAACTGATATGCTCAGCAGAGCACTCTGGTACACTGAGTTTCTTTGTTCGCGGTTTGTATCTTGCATCGTCTTCTCTCTAACAGAGATGAATTGTCACCTAGTCTTCACACAGAACACTCTGCAGCTACGTTTATTTGCTCAAAAAACACGGCTGGGATGTGCACTTTTATTCTATGCCTCTCTACTGGATCAGTCTGCCCTGCTTCTTGTAAGAGTTCCCAGCACTCTTTGAACCCTGCAGCAGAAAAGTTTAACTGAAGATAAAGAGAAAATTGCACACACCGCAGCACTTCTCACTGTCCACGACACATAGACATGCGATCCCTGCATCTCCAATATTTACCACAGAAGGCAGCTAGACGAATAGGTATCCAGTAAGAAAGCTGGCATACGTTGATCCTGCTTTTTAGCACTAGTCACTGACAACTGATATGCTCAGCAGAGCACTCTGGTACACTGAGTTTCTTTGTTCGCGGTTTGTATCTTGCATCGTCTTCTCTCATACAGAGATGAATTGTCACCTAGTCTTCACACAGAACACTCTGCAGCTAAGGTTATTTGCTCAAAAAACACGCCTGGCACGTGCACTTTTCTTCTAAACTCTCTGTTTAATATCAGTCTGCCACTCTTCTAGTATCAGGAGCATGCACGCTCTCGAGTCTGCATAGCGAAGAGCACAGAAGTGTACCAGAAGCTAAGAACAAAGCGTGCACACCACACAGTAGTTCTCATTTCCTCTGCACATAGCAAAGTGTTGTCTGCCTCTCGGAGCCTAACAGCAAGTGTCATGTTTACCAGAGAAGGCTTCATGGCGATTAGGTATGTGGCAGCAAAGCTAGCTGGTTCCGATCCTGCTTCTTAGCACTAGTCTCTGACACCTGATACGCTCAGCAGAGGACTCTGGTGCACTGCGGTTCTTTCTTCGCGGTTTGTATCCTGCAGCAATTTTCGTCTAAATGAGGTGATTGTCACCCTCTCCTCCCACAAAACACTCTGCTGCTACGTTTATTTGCTCAAAAAACACGGCTAGCTCGTGCACTTGTCTTCTATGCCTCTCTACCGGATCAGTCTGCCCTGCTTCTTGTAAGAGTTCCAAGCACTCTTTGAACTCTGCAGCAGAGAAGTTTAACTGAAGATAAAGAGAAAAGTGCACACACCGCAGCAGCACTTCTCACTGTCCACGGCACATAGACATGCGATCCCTGCATCTCCAATATTTAACACAGAAGGCAGCTAGACGAATAGGTATCCAGTAAGAAAGCTGGCATACGTTGATCCTGCTTTTTAGCACTAGTCACTGACAACTGATATGCTCAGCAGAGCACTCTGGTACACTGAGTTTCTTTGTTCGCAGTTTGTATCTTGCATCGTCTTCTCTCATACAGATATTAATTGTCACCCTCTCCTCACACAAAACACTCTGCTGCTACGTTTATTTGCTCAAAAAACACGGCTGGCTCGTGCACTTGTCTTCTATGCCTCTCTACCGGATCAGTCTGCCCTGCTTCTTGTGAGAGTCCTAGTCTTCACACAGACCACTCTGCAGCTACGTTTATTTGCTCAAAAAACACGGCTGGGATGTGCACTTTTCTTCTATGCCTCTCTACTGGATCAGTCTGCCCTGCTTCTTGTAAGAGTTCCCAGCACTCTTTGAACCCTGCAGCAGAAAAGTTTAACTGAAGATAAAGAGAAAATTGCACACACCGCAGCAGCACTTCTCACTGTCCACGACACATAGACATGCGATCCCTGCATCTCCAATATTTAACACAGAAGGCAGCTAGACGAATAGGAATCCAGTAAGAAAGCTGGCATACGTTGATCCTGCTTTTTAGCACTAGTCACTGACAACTGATATGCTCAGAATAGGTATCCAGTAAGAAAGCTGGCATACGTTGATCCTGCTTTTAGCACTAGTCACTGACAACTGATATGCTCAGCAGAGCACTCTGGTACACTGAGTTTCTTTGTTCGCGGTTTGTATCTTGCATCGTCTTCTCTCTAAGAGAGATGAATTGTCACCTAGTCTTCACACAGAACACTCTGCAGCTACGTTTATTTGCTCAAAAACACGGCTGGGATGTGCACTTGTCTTCTATGCCTCTCTACCGGGTCAGTCTGCCCTGCTTCTTGTGAGAGTTCCAAGCACTCTTTGAACTCTGCAGCAGAGAAGTTTAACTGAAGATAAAGAGAAACTGCACACACCGCAGCAGCACTTCTCACTGTCCACGACACATAGACATGCATCCCTGCATCTCCAATATTTAACACAGAAGGCAGCTAGACGAATAAGTATCCAGTAAGAAAGCTGGCATACGTTGATCCTGCTTTTAGCACTAGTCACTGACAACTGATATGCTCAGCAGAGCACTCTGGTACACTGAGTTTCTTTGTTCGCGGTTTGTATCTCAGCTACGAATAGGTATCCAGTAAGAAAGCTGGCATAGTTGATCCTGCTTTTAGCACTAGTCACTGACAACTGATATGCTCAGCAGAGCACTCTGGTACACTGAGTTTCTTTGTTGCGTTTGTATCTTGCATCGTCTTCTCTAAAGAGTGAATTGTCACCTGTCTTCACACAGACACTCTGCAGCTACGTTATTTGCTCAAAAACGCTGATGCACTTTTTCTATGCCTTCTGATCAGTCGCCCTGCTTGTAAGAGTTCCAGCACTCTTGAACCTGCAGCAGAAGTTTAACTGAAGATAAAGAGAAATGCACACACGCAGCACTTCCACTTCACACAAGACATGCGATCCGCATCTCCAATATTTACACAGAAGGCAGCTAGACGAATAGGTATCCAGTAAGAAGCTGGCATACGTTGATCCTGCTTTTAGCACTAGTCACTGACAACTGATATGCTCAGCAGAGCACTTGACACTGATCTTGTTCGGTTTGTATCTGCTGTTTCTCTAAGAAATTGTCACCTGTCTCACAAACACTCTGCAGCAGTTTTGCTCAAAAACGCTGGCTGCACTTTCTATGCCTCTCTACGGTTCAGTCTGCCCGCTCTGAGAGTCCTGGCACTCTTGAACTGCTGCAGCAGAAAGTTTAACTGAAGATAAGAGAAATGCACACACGCAGCAGCATTCCTGTCCACGACACATAGACATGCGATCCCTGCATCTCCAATATTTACACAGAAGGCAGCTAGACGAATAGGTATCCAGTAAGAAAGTGCAGTGATCCTGCTTTAGCACTAGTCCTGACAACTGATAGCTCAGCAGAGCACTCTGGTCACTGAGCTTTTTCGTTTGTATCTGCATCGTTTTCAAAGAGTGATTGTCACCAGTCTCTCACAGAACACTCTGCAGCAGTTTATTTGCTCAAAAACACGGCTGGAGTGCACTTTCTTCTATGCCTCTACTGGATCAGTCTGCCCTGCTTTGTAGAGTTCCAGCACTCTTGAACCTGCAGCAGAAAGTTTAACTGAAGATAAAGAGAAATTGCACACACGCAGCACTTCTACTGTCCACGACACATAGACATGCGATCCCTGCATCTCCAATATTTAACACAGAAGGCAGCTGACGAATAGGTATCAGTAAGAAAGCTGGCATCGTTGATCCTGCTTTTAGCACTAGTCACTGACAACTGATATGCTCAGCAGAGCACTCTGGTACACTGAGTTTCTTTGTTCGCAGTTTGTATCTTAGCATCTGCTTCTTCATACAGATGATGACACGCTTACTGTGCACTTTCCTTGCCCTACGCACTCCTGCTTCGAGAGTCCAGACTTGAACTCTGCGAAGTTAACTAAAGATGAGAAATGCACACACGACACTTCTACTGTCCATGCAAGCTGCATCCGCATTCATTTTACCAGAAGGCAGCGACGAATAGTATCAGTAAGAAAGCTGCAGTTGATCCTCTTTGCCTAGTCACTGACAACTGATATGCTCTGAGCACTTGGACACTGAGTTCTTTGTCGCAGTTTTACTGCAATTCCTTCTCTCAACAGAGAGATTTTCACCTAGTCTTCACACAGAGCCCACTCTGCAGCTACGTTTATTTGCTCAAAAGGCGGCTGGCACCGTGCACTTTTCTTCTATGCCTCTCTACTGAATCAGTCTGCCCTGCTTCTTGTGAGAGTTCTAGCACTCTTGAACCCTGCAGCAGAGAAGTTTAACTGAAAATAAAGAGAAAATGGCACACACCGCAGCAGCACTTCTCACTGTCCACGACACATAGACATGCGATCCCTGCATCTCAATATTTAACACAGAAGGCAGCTAGACGAATAGGTATCCGTAAGAAAGCTGGCATACGTTGATCCTGCTTTTTAGCACTAGTCACTGACCACCGATATGCTCAGCAGAGCACTCTGGTACACTGAGTTTCTTTGTTCGCGGTTTTTGTATCTTGCATCGTCTTCTCTCTAAGAGATGAATTGTCATAGTGCTTCACACAGAACACTCTGCAGCAAGTTATTTGCTCAAAAACACGCCTGGACGTGCACTTTCTTCTATGCCTCTTACTGTCAGTCTGCCCTGCTTCTGTAAGAGTTCCAGCACTCTTGAACCTGCAGCAAGAAGTTTAACTGAAGATAAGAGAAAATTGCACACACCAGAGCACTTTCCTGTCACATACATAGACATGCATCCCTGCATCTCCAATATTTACAAGAAGCAGCAGACGAATAGGTATCAGTAAGAAAGTGGCTAGTTGATCCTGCTTAGCACTAGTCACTGACAACTGATATGCCAGCAGAGACTTGGTACACTGAGTTCTTGTTCGGTTTGTATCTTGCAATTCTCTAAGAGGTGATTGTCACCTGTCTACAACAGACACTCTGCAGCTGTTTATTTGCTCAAAACACGGCTGGGATGCACTTTCTTCTATGCCTCTCACTGGATCAGTCTCCCTGCTTCTGTAGAGTTCCAAGCACTTTGAACTCTGCAGCAGAGAAGTTTAACTGAAGATAAAGAGAAAATGCACACACTGCATACATTCACTGTCCAACACATAGACATGCGATCCTGCATCTCCAATATTTACACAGAAGGCAGCTAGACGAATAGGTATCCAGTAAGAAAGCTGGACACGTGATCCTGCTTACACTAGTCACTGAAACTGATATGCCAGAGAGCACTTGGTACACTGAGTTCTTTGTTCGCGTTTGTTCTTGATGCTTCTCTCAACAGAGTGAATTGTCACCTGTCTTCCCAGACACTCTGCGAGCTACAAACACTTTATTTGCTCAAAAACACGGCTGGGCTGCACTTTTTCTATGCCTTCTACTGATCAGTCTGCCCTGCTCTGTAGAGTTCAAGAATCTTGAACCTGCAGCAGAGAAGTTTAACTGAAGATAAAGAGAAATTGCACACACGCAGCAGACTTCTCACTGTCCACACATAGACATGCGATCCCTGCATCTCCAATATTTACCAGAAGGCAGCTAGACTAGGTATCCAGTAAGAAAGCTGATACGTGATCCTGCTTAGCACTATACTGAAACTGATATGCTCAGCAGACCTGTACACTGAGTTTGTTCGTTTGTATCTTGAGTCTCTCAGATGAATTGTCACCTAGCTCACAGAACATCTGCAGCTAAGGTATTTGCTCAAAACACGCCTGGCACGTGCACTTTCTTAACTCTGTTTAATCAGTCTGCCCTCTTCTAGTATCAAGCAACCCTGACTCTGCAGAGAAAAGTTACCGAAGTAAGAAAAAGCCACACCCACAGTACTTCATTTCCTCTGCACATAGAAATGCGTCCCTCTCGACCTAACAGCAAGGCAGTTTACAAGAAGGTTCAATGAGTTAGGTATGTGCAGCAAGCTGGCTGGTTCCGATCCTTTGCACTAGTCTCTGACACTTTGTACGCTCAGCAAGGACTGCACGTCTTCTTTGTATCCTGCAGCACGCTATGAGGTATTGTCACCTCTTCCCACAAACACTCTGCGCTACGTTTATTTGCTCAAAAACACGGCTAGCGTGCACTTTCTTCTATGCCCTCTACTGGATCAGTCTGCCCTGCTTCTGTAAGAGTTCCAAGCACTCTTGAACTCTGCAGCAGAGAAGTTTAACTGAAGATAAAGAGAAAATGCACACACCGCAGCAGCACTTCTCACTGTCCACCACATAGACATGCGATCCCTGCATCTCCAATATTTAACACAGAAGGCAGCTAGACGAATAGGTATCCAGTAAGAAAGCTGGCATACGTGATCCTGCTTTTAGCACTAGTCACTACAACTGATATGCTCAGCAGAGCACTCTGGTACACTGAGTTCTTTGTTCGCAGTTTGTATCTTGCATCGTCTTCTCATACAGATATTAATTGTCACCTTCTCCTCACACAAACACTCGCTGCACGTTTATTTGCTCAAAACACGGCTGGCTGCACTTGTCTTCTATGCCTCTACCGATCAGTCTGCCCTGCTTCTGTGAGTCCTAGTCTCACAGACACTCTGCAGCTACGTTATTTGCTCAAAACACGGCTGACTGCACTTTCTTCTATGCCTTCTACTGGATCAGTCTGCCCTGCTTCTGTAAGAGTTCCAGCACTCTTGAACCCGGGCAGAAAAGTTTAACTGAAGATAAAGAGAAAATTGCACACACCGAGCAGCACTTCTACTGTCCACGACACATAGACATGCGATCCCTGCATCTCCAATATTTAACACAGAAGGCAGCTAGACGAATAGGTATCCAGTAAGAAAGCTGGCATACGTTGATCCTGCTTTTAGCACTAGTCACTGACAACTGATATGCTCAGCAGAGCACTCTGGTCACACTGAGTTTCTTTGTTCGCGTTTGTATCTTGCATCGTCTTCTCTAACAGATGAATTGTCACCTAGTCTCTCCACAGAACACTCTGCAGCACGTTTATTTGCTCAAAAAACGCTGGTCGTGCACTTTCTTCTATGCCTCTACCGATCAGTCTGCCCTGCTTCTTAGAGTTCAGCACTCTGAACCTGCAGAAGTTTAACTGAGATAAAGAGAAAATGCAACACCGCAGACCTTCCTGTCCACGAACATGACATGCATCCGCATCTCCAATTAACAGAGAGCTAGACGAATAGGTATCAGTAAGAAAGTGCATCTGATCCTGCTTGCACTATACAAACTGATATGTCACAGAGCACTCTGGACACTGAATTTCTTGTCTCCCAGTTTGTATCTAGCACTCTTCCTCTACTGATATGAATTGTCACCCTTCTCCACAAAGCACTCTGCTGCTAGTTTATTTGCTCAAAAACACGGCTGGCTCTGCACTTTGCTTCTATGCCTCTAGGATCAGTCTGCCCTGCTTTGAGAGTCCTAGTCTCACACAGACCACTCTCACTAGTTTATTTGCTCAAAACACGCTGGACGTCACTTTCTTCTAGCCTCTAGGATCAGTCATGCCTTGCTTTTCCTGTGAAGAGTTCAAGAACTTGAACCTGCACAGAGAGTTTAACTGAAGATAAGAGAAATGACTTCACCGGCAGCACTTCTCACTCAGCACAAGACATGCATCCTGCATCTCCAATTGTTACACAGAAGGCGCTAGCGAATAGGTATTCAGAAGAGCTGGATCTTGATCTGCTTTAGCACTAGTCACTGAAACTGATATGCACAGAGCATTGTACACTGAGTTTCTTTGTTCGGGTTTGTATCTTGCATCGTTTCTCTCAAAAGATGAATTGTCACCTAGTTCACACAGAACACCTGCAGCTAAGTTTATTTGCTCAAACAGCTGACGCATTCTCTAGCCTCTCTACGAGTCTCCTGCTTGAGAGTCAAGCACTTGAACCTGCAGCAGAGAAGTTTAACTGAAGATAAGAAAATGCACACACGCAGCAGCACTTCTCCTGTCCACACATGCATCCCTGCATCTCCAATATTTACAAGAAGCAGCTGACGAATAGGTATCAGTAAGAAGTGATCGTTGATCCTGCTTTAGCACTAGTCACTGAAACTGATATGCTCAGCAGAGCACTTGCACGATTCTTTTCGCGTTTGTATCTGCATCGTCTTCTCTCATAAGATATGAATTGTCACCTCTCCTCCACAAAACACTCTGCTGCTACGTTTATTTGCTCAAAACAGGCTGCTGGCACTTGTCTTCTATGCTCTCTACCGATCAGTCTGCCCTGCTTCTGGAGAGTCCTAGCTTCAACAGACCACTCTGCAGCAGTTTATTTGCTCAAAACACGCTGCGTACTTTTCTAGCCTCTACGGATCGTCTGCCCTGTCTGTAGAGTTCAAGACTCTTGAACTCTGCAGCAGAAGTAATGAAGATAAAGAAACTGCACACCCAGCAGCACTTCACTGTCCACACACATAGACATGCGATCCCTGCATCTCCAATATTTAACACAGAAGGCGCTAGCGAATAGGTATCCAGTAAGAGCTGGATACGTTGATCCTGCTTTTAGCACTAGTCACTGACAACTGATATGCTCAGCAGAGCACTCTGGTACACTGAGTTTCTTTGTTCGCGGTTTGTATCTTGCATCGCTTCTCTCTAAGAGATGAATTGTCACCTAGTCTTCACACAGACACTCTGCAGCTACGTTTATTTGCTCAAAACACGGCTGGGATGTGCACTTTTTCATGCCTCTCACGATCAGTCTGCCTGCTTCTGTAGAGTTCCAGCACTCTTGAACCTGCAGCAGAAGTTTAACTGAAGATAAGAGAAAATTGCACACACCGGCACTTCTCACTGTCCAGAACAGACATGCGATCCTGCATCTCCAATATTTAACACAGAAGGCAGCTAGACGAATAGGTATCAGTAAGAAAGTATACGTTGATCCTGCTTTTAGCACTAGTCACTGACAACTGATATGTCAGCAGAGCACTTGGTACACTGAGTTTTGTTCCGTTTGTATCTTGCATCGCTTCTCATACAGAATGAATTGTCACCTATCCTCACACAAACACTCTGCGCTACGTTTATTTGCTCAAAAACACGCTGGCCGTGCACTTGTCTTCTATGCCTCTCTACTGGATCAGTCTGCCCTGCTTCTGTGAGAGTCCTATCTTCAGCACAGAACTCTCGACAGCTACGTTTCATTTGCTCCAAAAACACGCTCTGGATCGCACATTTTCTATGCCTCTACGGATCAGTCTGCCCTGCTCTGTGAGAGTTCCAAGCACTCTTGAACTCTGCAGCAGAGAAGTTTAACTGAAGATAAAGAGAAAATGCAACACGCAGCAGCATTACTTCCACACATAGACAATCTATCTCAATATTTACACAGAAGGCGCAGACAATAGGATCCAGTAAGAAGCTGGCATGTGATCCTGCTTTTAGCACTAGTCATGACAACTGATAGCTCAGCAGACACCTGGTACACTGAGTTTCTTTGCGGGTTTATCTGCATGCTTCTCCAAAAACACCCTGGCAAACTGCATTTCATGCCTTCTTCAGTCTGCCGCTTTGTAGGTACACTCTTGACCTGCAGAGTTAACTGAAGATAAGAAAAAGCAGCACTTCGCACGCAGACATCGATCCCTGCATCTCAATATTTACCACAGAAGCAGCTAGCAATGGTATCAGTAAGAAGTGGCATCGTGATCTCTTTTGCTGTCCTACAACTATATGCTCGAGAGCACTTGGTACACTGATTTCTTTGTTGGTTTTATCTGCATCGCTTCTCTCATACAGATATAATTACCTCTCTCCCACAACACTTGTGCACGTTTGCTCAAAACGGTGGCCGCACTTTCTTCTTGCCTCTACCGGATCAGTCTGCCCTGCTTGTAAGTCGTCTTCACAGACCACTCTGGCTCTTTTGCTCAAACACGGCTGGGACTTCTTCTATGCCTCTACGATCATCTGCTCCGAGGTCAGACTTTTGAACTCTGGGGTTTAACTGAAGATAGAAACTGCACACACGGAGCATTCTCACTGTCCACAAGACATGCGATCCGCATCTCAAAAACACGAAGGCAGTGCAATATCCTAGAGCTGCACGTTGATCCTGCTTTTGACTAGCACTGAACTGTGCAGCAGAGCATTAGTACTGAGTTTTTGTCGCAGTTTGTATCTGACGCTCTCTAAAGATGACTTGTACCTACTTCACAGACACTTGCAGCTAGTTTATTTGCCAGTAACGGCTGTCATGCACTTACATCTTTGACTGCACGAAGTTTACCTGCGTAGAGAAGTTCCACACACCCAGCAGAATTTCACGTCACACAAGATCACCTGCATTTCCACTTATTTCCACAAAGCAGCGATTAGTCTTCAGTAAAAAGATGCTCGTTGAAGCCTGCTTTACCTGGGTCACGACGTAAGAAGCTAGCAGACTTTAACACTGACATTTCTTGTCGCAGTTATCTACATCCTTCTCTCATACGATAGAATTGTCACCTCTCCTCACAAAAGACTGCTGCCTTATTTCTCAAAACACGGCTGGCTCCGTCATTTCTTCTAAGCACTCTACGGTCATTTTCTTCTGCTCTTCTGGAGTCCTTCAGTCTTCAACAGACACTTGCAGCTGTTATTTGCCAAAAACACGCTGAGTATTTACTTGCATCCCGGATCAGTCTGCCCTGCTCCGGAGAGTCAGACCTTGAACCTGCAGCAGAAGTTTAACTGAGAGAAGAGAAAGCACACACCGCAGCACACTGCATCATGTCCGACTGTCGCACCTATCAATATTTAACCAGAAGCTAGACGAATAGGTATCCAGTAAGAAAGTCACGTTGATCCTGTTTGCACTAGTACTGACAACTGATATGCTCAGCACTCTGACACTGAGTCTTGTCGGGTATCGCACGTCTTCTCTGGGGCACCGTCTTCAACAGAACACTCTGCAGCTAAGGTTATTTGCTAAAACCCCCTTGAAACAGCTGCCACTCTTCTAGTTCAGGATCAGCCCGAGTTCAACAAGGCACACAAGTACCGAACTAAGAACAAAGCACACCCACAGTACCTCATTTCCCTACACATAGACAGTGTGTCTCAGTCTGCCCTGCTTCTTGTAAGAGTTCCAAGCACTCTTTGAACTCTGCAGCAGAGAAGTTTAACTGAAGATAAAGAGAAAATTGCACACACCGCAGCAGCACTTCTCACTGTCCACGACACATAGACATGCGATCCCTGCATCTCCAATATTTAACACAGAAGGCAGCTAGACGAATAGGTATCCAGTAAGAAAGCTGGCATACGTTGATCCTGCTTTTTAGCACTAGTCACTGACAACTGATATGCTCAGCAGAGCACTCTGGTACACTGAATTTCTTTGTTCGCAGTTTGTATCTAGCATCGTCTTCTCTCATACAGATATGAATTGTCACCCTCTCCTCCCACAAAACACTCTGCTGCTACGTTTATTTGCTCAAAAAACACGGCTGGCTCGTGCACTTGTCTTCTATGCCTCTCTACCGGATCAGTCTGCCCTGCTTCTTGTGAGAGTCCTAGTCTTCACACAGACCACTCTGCAGCTACGTTTATTTGCTCAAAAAACACGGCTGGGACGTGCACTTTTCTTCTATGCCTCTCTACTGGATCAGTCTGCCCTGCTTCTTGTGAGAGTTCCAAGAACTCTTTGAACTCTGCAGCAGAGAAGTTTAACTGAAGATAAAGAGAAAACTGCACACACCGCAGCAGCACTTCTCACTGTCCACGACACATAGACATGCGATCCCTGCATCTCCAATATTTAACACAGAAGGCAGCTAGACGAATAGGTATCCAGTAAGAAAGCTGGCATACGTTGATCCTGCTTTTTAGCACTAGTCACTGACAACTGATATGCTCAGCAGAGCACTCTGGTACACTGAGTTTCTTTGTTCGCGGTTTGTATCTTGCATCGTCTTCTCTCTAAGAGAGATGAATTGTCACCTAGTCTTCACACAGACCACTCTGCAGCTACGTTTATTTGCTCAAAAAACACGGCTGGGATGTGCACTTTTATTCTATGCCTCTCTACTGGATCAGTCTGCCCTGCTTCTTGTAAGAGTTCCCAGCACTCTTGAACCTGCAGCAGAAAAGTTTAACTGAAGATAAAGA
>JAREIS010004540.1:0-13752 GCA_030060385.1 Muscicapa striata striata | reverse complement strand
CATGGGATGACAGGAAGTGCAGGAATATGCACCAAAGCTTCTGCCCAAATGATGCTCATTGAATCGCAGGATTTCATTCCCTTTCCTGAAAGGTAGGATTTCTTTCAGAAAGGGAATGAAATCCTGAAATGGCAGGACAAAGTCTGAGAAACCTGGCAGGAAAGGAGATATGATGTAATGAAATGAAATGCGATGGAAGAAATCCCGAAATTCATAAACGGGGTGACCACGCTGAAATGGCCTGAAATGAGTAGAGGTGGCTGGAAATAAATGAAAACTTGCTGAAATGACTCGGAAAAGCTTCCTGAAATGAAGGAAGAAGGGATAAAATAGAATCTTTAGAGTGGTTGCTAAAAAAATGAAATGGCGAGAGAAAGGGAGGGCAAATTCCGCAACTGAGAGAAAACAGTAAAAGTGACTGGGATGACAAGTGAGCCGGGAAATGGCCGAAAACTTGCTCTAATTATCCCTAAAAGCATGCTGGATTCATGGAGGAAAGAAAAGTCAAAGCCTGTTGAGAGGCTGCTAAAAGAAAAGGATTTAGCAAAAACCGGGGAAAATTCGAAATTGAAGAAAACACTAAAAGTATATGGGATGACAGGAAGTGCAGGAATATGCACCAAAGCTTGCCCAAATGATGCTCATTGAATTCGCAGATTTCATTCCCTTTCCTGAAAGGAAGGATTTCCCTTTCAGGAAAGGGGATGAAATCCTGGAATGGCAGGACAAAGTCTGAGAAACCCACAGGAAAGGAGATATGATGTAATGAAATGAAATGCGATGGAAGAAATCCCGGAAATTCATAAAGGGGGTGACCACGCTGAAATGGCCTGAGATGAGTAGAGGTGGCTGGAAATAAAGCAAAACCTTGCTGAAATGACTTGGAAAAGCATCCTGGAATGAAGGAAGAAAGGATAAAATAGAATCTGTAGATAGGTTGCTAAAGAAAGGAAATGGTGAGAGAAAGAGAGAGCAAATTCCGAAACCGAGTAAAAACAGTAAAAGTGACTGGGATGACAAGTAGTGCAGGGAAATGGCCCAAAACTTGCTCTAATCATCCCTAAAAACCTGCTGGAATCATGGAGAATAGAAAAAGTCAAAGCCTGTTGTAAGGCTGCTAAAAGAAAAGGAATTAGCGAAAAAAACAGGGGAAAATCCTGAAACCGAAGAAAACACTCAAATTACATGGGATGACAGGAAGTGCAGGAATATGCACCAAAGCTTGCCCAAATGATGCTCATTGAATTCGCAGGATTTCATTCCCTTTCCTGAAAGGTAGGATTTCCTTTCAGGAAAGGGAATGAAATCCTGAAATGGCAGGACAAAGACTGAGAAACCTTGCAGGAATGGAGATATGATGTAATGAAATGAAATGCGATGGAAGAAATCGGAAATTCATAAAGGGGGTAACCACGCTGAAATGGCCTGAGATGAGTAGAGGTGGCTGGAAATAAAGCAAAACCTTGCTGAAATGACTTGGCAAAGCATCCTGAAATGAAGGAAGAAAGGATAAAATAGGATCAGTAGAGAGGTTGCTAAAGAAATTAAATGGTGAGAGAAAGGGAGGGCAAATTCAAACTGAGTAAAAACAGTAAAGTGACTGGGATGTAAAGCAGTGCAGACAAGTGGCCCAAAACTTACTCTAATTATCCCTAAAACATGCTGGATTCATGGAGGAAAGAAAAGTCAAAGCCTGTTGAGAGGCTGCTAAAAGAAAAGGATTTAGCAAAAACGGGAAAATTCGAAATTGAAGAAAACACTAAAAGTACATGGGATGACAGGAAGTGCAGGAATATGCACCAAAGCTTGCCCAAATGATGCTCATTGAATTCGCAGGATTTCATTCCCTTTCCTGAAAGGAAGGATTTCCTTTCAGGAAAGGGAATGAAATCCTGAAATGGCAGGACAAAGTCTGAGAAACCCAAAGGAAAGGAGATATGATGTAATGAAATGAAATGCAATGGAAGAAATCCCGGAAATTCATAAAGGGGGTGACCACG
Organism: Muscicapa striata striata; assembly: GCA_030060385.1. Lineage (NCBI taxonomy): Eukaryota > Metazoa > Chordata > Aves > Passeriformes > Muscicapidae > Muscicapa > Muscicapa striata. Next base: position 11,752 of record JAREIS010004540.1, on the reverse strand, counting down.
CTGAAATGGCCTGAGATGAGTAGAGGTGGCTGGAAATAAAGCAAAACCTTGCTGAAATGACTTGGAAAAGCATCCTGAAATGAAGGAAGAAAGGATAAAATAGAATCTGTAGAGAGGTTGCTAAAGAAATTAAATGGTGAGAGAAAGGGAGGGCAAATTCCGAAACCGAGAGAAAACAGTAAAAGTGACTGGGATGAAAAGCAGTGCAGACAAGTGGCCCAAAACTTACTCAAATATCGATTTCCTTTCAGGAAAAGGAATGAAATCCTGAAATGGCAGGACAAAGTCTGAGAAACCTGGCAGGAAAGGAGATATGATGTAATGAAATGAAATGCGATGGAAGAAATCCGGAAATTCATGAAGAGGGTGACCACGCTGAAATGGCCTGAGATGAGTAGAGGTGGCTGGAAATAAAGCCAAATCTTGCTGAAATGACTCGGAAAAGCCTCCGGAAATGGGGAAGAAAGGAAAACACATAGTCTGCTGATAGGTTGCTAAAAATGAAATGGCGAGAGAAAGGGAGTGTTATAAATAAGCACAACGGGCCTTAAAAGCCAATTATGTAGCCAATTTATTATTACAGAAAGAGTAAGCAAAGATGCAGCGCTGGGCGACGGGGGGAGGGTCGCTGTCTTCCCCAAATCCACCGCCGCACCGACTATGTTCCGGGTCTCCCTTTAGGGTCTCCGCTCTGCCAGGTCATCCTTCCGGCCACTTTGCGCTTGCTCCGTCAGTTGCTAGGGGTCTTTTCCTGTCTCCTGGTGGTTTTTGATGAGGGTTCATCGTGGTTTTTTTCTTGAGCCTAGCGCCGTAATTATCTACAAGCATTTGTGAACATGCAAAAGCTAACGGTTATCCTGCCCTTGCGGGCTCGCCAGCAAGGCGGGATAATTTACAACCAGTTTCCTTTCAAGGTCTGTTAGATAAGTGAGGCAAAAGGCTTATCTAAACAAAGTAGTACACTAGGGCAGTTAACTGTCTCACTGCCAGACACTAGACAGCGAACAAAAGGTCACTTGTTTCATCACAATCCCCCTTTTTTTTTTTTAACCCTTTTGTTCACTGTACCTTGCCAGTTCTTTTCTGCTGAGTTCTAAATAGTCTTCCATTTCCCCCCCATTTAGCGACTCATACTTTGCTCTAACAAGCATTAAATGAGCAGCTTCTAATCTCCTCTTGACTATACTGATAAGTTTGTTAAAAATACAGGGTCCAAAGGTCAGCATTAAAACAAGCAGAATTATTGGTCCCGCTTATTGTGGACCAGAGGGTCGTTAACCAGGGGGATTTACTGAACCAAGATTCATACCAGTTTTGTTGTGCTTCTCTTTCTTGTTTTTCTCTTTTTCTAGTCCCTCTTGTAATTTTGCCATGGTCTCCTTATAACTCCGCTTCGGTTAGCGTACACACAGCACTCTTCTCTAAGTGCAGCACATAAACCTCCTTGTTGTAAAAGCAGTAAATTTAGTCCCCTTCTATTTTGCAAGGTCACTTCAGCTAGCGAATCTAGGGAGTCTGTGAGATCTTTTATGGATTTATCAATTCTCCTTAGATCTTCGTCTACTGACACTCTGAGCTCTTTAAATCCCGCTTGTTGATTTACTAAGGACGCTACTCCCGTTCCCACTCCAGCCGCTCCTATACCTAGTAATACAGCCACTGTTAATGCTGTGAAGGGCTCTCGTTTCACTAAATGGGGTTTCCCTCGAGTTTGGTATTGAGCATACACATATTCTTCGGATGGTAGGTAATTCGGGAACTATTAGGACTTGTATGCAAAACTCATAGGTTTCATTAAAGGCTTTTGTAAAGATGCACGGGTTACCCCTAAAGTGTTACAGACCCATTTTGAATTTACAGCAGGAAGGAGCCACGCGGCCGGCTCCTTTGGATCTGATACAGACATTTTACCTGGCATAGGTGGTTCTTGTCTCTAGGTACATTTCCCACACATCTCCCCTTTCCACTCACTTGAGGCATTGATATTCTCTGGACACTACCTTGTTCCTTTTCCCATAAACACTCCCTCGGGTTTGTTCCGTTAACTCGCCTTGACTCAGCGACGGATCCTATAGCTTCATAAAAGGGTGGTTTCACTATGTAACACAGCCAGCATTCTTCGGTTAAATTAGGGTAGGTCTGGTTTAGTGCCTTATAGGTTGCTTGCATCACCCTCCAAAGTGTATTATATTCTTTGGTGGGCTCGAGCCAACCTCTGACTCATTTTTGGCTTCCATCTCGTTCTCTCTCGGGAAAAATCTGCAATATTTCTTTCGCCCCGTCTCCAATGACTGGGTTAGGTCCCAAAGGGCTTGGATCATGTGGTACAGGCTCTTTTTTTATTAGAATCATATTGCCTCTATCTTTCCCTGGTTCCCAGAGACGGATCCCCCATGTTTTTCCTAATAACCATTCGCTTTTTTCTGGCTGGGAGACATTAAGATATACAAAGGAGCAGGTTCCTCTGGATAACATTTCTCCTGAGGGTCCCCTCCAGGGTTTGACAGCCTGCCGGTCCAAATCCTGCCTTCAAAAAAGGGTCTCCTCTCGTCCTCCAGTCAGAGGCAATGGTTTCACAGCCCCAGTATCCACAAAAGTACTCCCTGGGTAATTACAATACGACTTTCCTGGGTTTGATACCGACACATGTAAAATCCTGTTAAATTCACTACTTTCCCACACCGTAGTATGTTAGCTAGGTTACATAGTCCCACTATGAAACTCGGTGCTCCTACAGCAACAACTGTTTGTATTGGACTAGAGGCATCCCATCTAGTGAGGGACCATTTGAAGGGCTCATGGCTTTCTTGTGTTCCCTTTACCAGTCCCATCATCATTATTATTATTATGTACACTATTAGAGTTGGGTGACACCCAATGCCAGAGCAGTAAATAGAATTAGTTCTTTCCCTAACCCCTTAATGCTATCACCTTCAAGCCTCCGGTTATCGAGTTGTAAGCACCTTCACTGTTATTTCTGTGTGAGATTCCCTTTCCCCACTCCTTACCCCCTCTGCCTCGCCGCCAGCTAGGTTGCTGCTAGCTGCGAGGTGTACCATCTTCACGGCAGCAAGGATATTCTTCAGGGTGGAACTCACTCCTCTTTTCCCACTTCTTTTTGGAATGCCAATTTTTGTCCTTTAATGGTGGAATATCACACCTGAGTCTTTTTACTTGCTTACGACACTTGACTGACACGATGTCTGTGTTAAACGGTCCGGGGAGGTTCGTTGGGGTGATAGCAATATAAGTCAGGTTTATCCCCTTGGAATATATTTGCCACCAGAGCGGGGATCCCACTTTCAGCTCTCGAGTTGCTACTTTTTGGCTTAAGGCCAAAGCAGTCAACTCACGCTGCTCCTCCCAGCAGGGCTGACATACACTTTTAGGAGCCCTCCCTTTCTGGCAGTGGACCCACCACAACTCCTTACAATTTTTACAACAGAAACATACAAACGGATAACAGTTGCAATCTAGCCAACTACACGCTACTCTAATATCGTTATGCTTCACGTTTTTTTCTCCATTATATAATTGATCATTGTACTTTAATCTCACAGGTCTGTAATATGGCTGCTGAGCAAGTTCCTCTAAATACCCACAGTATCCTGGTGACTCAGAAGTTCCAATTAACTCTTTCTGTAGTGACTAATTATCCCCCACCCAAATGTCCCCCGCATTCATGTACTCTCCTGGGTGTCAAGGTGAGGTTCTTTTTAAAGTGAGCTTTAAGTCCCGGCTGTTCCTTTTATTTCCTAGTGGGTGTTATTTTTCTCGGAGAATCTGGATGGATCTACTGGTCCCTTTATTCGGGCTGGCATGAGTCCACCCTTCTCTGCTGTGCGTACTGCGGTGTCTGTTGTAAGTAACACCAGATATGGTCCTTCCCACTTCGGTGTTAGCGGGCTTTCTTTCCAACTCCGGATCAGAACCCAATCCCCGGTTGTACCTGATGTAACACAAGATCTAGAGGTGGTCTCTGAGCCCACATTCCTTTTTCCCATAGCTGTTTTTAAACTTCATTAGAGTTATTAAATATTTGTTGAGGTGCTGATCACTAATGTTGGGGTTAGTCTGGACCTTCTCTAGGTTATACGGCATTCCATATAGCATTTCAAATGGGGACAACCCCACATCTGCCCGCGGCTGAGTCCTAATATTTAATAAGGCTAAGGGAATGCATTTTACCCATGATAATTTTGTCTCTAATACCAATTTAGTCAGTTGTTTCTTTATTTCCCGCGTTCATTCTTTCTACCCTTCCCGAGCTTTGTGGGTGGTAAGGAGTATGTTTCTCCCAATTTATTCCTAGCGCTTTTGCTAATTCTTGTGTTACTTTTGATGTGAAATGCGGGCCTTTATCTGAATCGATAGTCTCAGGCACCCCGCACCTGGGCACTATTTCTTTGAGCAAAGTCTTTCCTACTGTTTGGGCTGTTTCCCTGACCGCCGGAAACGCTTTCTACATAATGGGTAAGATGATCTACTATTACCAAAAGATATCTAATCCGCCCTACTTTGGGTAGCTCTGTAAAGTCTATTTGCAGATTTGCAAACGGTCTTTTTGCCAATGGCCGCCCCCCCAGAGGTAATTTTCTTAGGTTGCTACGATTGACTCGTAGGCAGGTGGGACAGTTCCTGGTGACATGCTTAGCCATATCTCGTAGTCCAATGCTCATAAATTTAGTCGCGAAATGGTCGACTAACCCTTGGTCCCCCAGTGTGTCCCCCTGATGTAACTTATACAACATCCGCTGGGCTACTGCCTTGGGCAATACTTCTCCCCGTCTCCTGTCATCCACCTCCCCCTATCTTCTTTTATTCCCATTTTCCTCAATTTTTCTTTTTCTTCATCAGTAAATATAAGTTCCACATCTTCCTTCTCTAGTATTTTCCCAATATATGGCTTCTCCTTCAAAACCATCTCCCTTACTGCTGCCCTTTTTGCCTCTTGATCAGCGGCGTTATTTCCCTGCTCCTAAAGTCCATTCCCGGCCGATGTCCCTTTAAGTGCACTACTGCTATCTTCTTTGGTCCCCTTAGGGCTTGTAATACTTCTACTATAAGCTTTTGATGGACTAACCCCTTCCCCTGTGAATTTTTAGCCCTCTTTCTTCCCATAATTTCCCCAAAGGTATGCACTACCCCGAATCCATACTTGGAATCGGTATATATCCCCTCCTTTCCCCTTAGGAGTTTCAAGGCCCGGAAGTATAGCATACAATTCACACGCTTGGGCTGACCATGACCTGTCTAAGGCTCCTGATTCTATTACCCGTAAATCAGGTCCTCCTATAATAGCATAACCAGATTTTCTTTCCCCTTCTACTATCCTGGAGGATCCATCCACAAATAGTTTTTCCCTTCATCTAATTCTTCTTCCTCTAAATCAGGCCTAATCTTCATTTGTTCTTCTATAGTAGCTAAACAATCATGGGTTAAGGGTCCTTGTTCTATTTTTCCATACAGGAAGGCAGCTGGATTTTGTAGAGTGGTGGTTTCTAGGGTAAAATCTGGTGCTTCTAGTAGAATCCTTCATATTTCAGGAGTCTGGCATCAGATATCCATTTATCTGCTTTTTTGTTGCATTACACCCCGGATATTATGGGGAGACAGTACCTTTAGGCTGCTATTAAAGGTGATTTTCCTATTCCTCTACTAACAATGCACATCCTGCTAACATCTGTAGGCATGTGGCCAGCCTCTGCTTACAGGGTCTAGAATTTTGATAAATATGCCACAGGTTTCTTTTCCCTGCCCAATCCTGGGTAAGCACTCCAAATGCAATTCCTTCTTCTATATTTACTTAACAAAAATATGGTCTTTTTTAAATCTGGGGAGACCGGAGCACGAACTAAACTCTCTTTTAATTCCTCCAGTTTATCTGTGTCCTCCTGGGTCCACTTCATTAATCCTTCTTGTGCTAGCTTTGATATAAAATCTAGCTTTACTACTATAATTTTCAATCCATTGTCTACAATATCCCGTGAGGCCTAAGATTTGCCGAATCTGTCTTTGCCTTTGGTATTGGTAGCGATAGATAGCTTGAATTCTCTCGGGGTCTATCCTTTTCTCACCCCTTTTCAAATAATGCCCTAGGTATTTTACTTCTTCTTCCACAAACTGCAATTTGGCCTTTGAAACCCTTCATTCTCTAAGTCCTAGAAAATTTAGGAGTTTTATACTCTCCCTTCTTACCTTTCCTCTTCTTTCCCTGCTAACAACAAATCATCAACATATTGTACCAGGGTTTATGACCTGTCTGGTAATCCGCTAAAATCTGCTCCAGCGCCTGCCCGAACAAGTTTGGGGATTCAGTAAAATCCCTGGGACAATACTGTCCATCTAAGCTGTTGCCCTTCCAGTGTCCGGTCTTCCCACTCAAAGGCAAAGTAATCCCTACTAGATTCATCATGGGGCAAGCCCAAAAGGCGTCCTCAAGTCTATCACACTGTACTCATAAATCATTTGGGCCTAGTTTACTCAGCAGCGTGTATGGGTTTGCTACCACTGGGAATCTGGCTATGGTTCTCTTGTTTATTTCCTTAAGTCATGTACTTGTAGCGTATAGGACCCACCCACTTTTAACTGGGAGGGATCGTATTGTATGGTGACATGCAAGGTTCTAACAACCCCGGCCCAGTAGCCTGTTTACTTCTGGGCTTTAACCCTTTCCTTCCTCTAGGGATATGGGATACTGCTTTATTCTCTTACAGGTATTTCAGGGTTTTTTTATTTTGACCTTAAAAGGGGAAATCTTAATCGCCCCACACTTCCAGGGTTATACCATACTTCCGGATTTATTTCCCTTCTCATCTTCTTCCCTCAAAGGGCAGAGTCTAATTCTTATTTCTTTTTCCATTTCCTCTATTTGGATACCCAATTCTATAATCATATCTCTGCCCAATAAATTGTAATCTGATTCTGGGACTAACAAAAAGTCCCTACCCCTATTTTAGATTCTGATTCCACCATCACCTCCTTTATTATTTTCACATCAAAGGGTTCTCCATTTGCCCCAACTACTGTGGCAGTGTCCCTAGACAGGGCACAACCTTTGGGTAAGGACTGGAGCATTGATCTTTCTGCACCAGTATTGACCAGGAAGATAATTTCCTGGCCGTGGGGACCCACTTTTAACTTTATCAAGGGCTCCTTTTGATGTTTTCGGGGTCCCTAAGAGATAGAGCCCCTGACCCCCTAGTCCTCCTTAAACTCCTTCTCATCTCTAATCCGAACGCGACATTCCCTCTTGAAGTGTCCCTTCTTTCCGCAGTAAAAGCACACTTTCAAATCCTGCCTCTCACCAGGACCCCGAACTTCAGCCGACTTCCGTCCAAACTGCTTCGGTCCCTTTTCCCGCTCCCTGCTTTCTCGCATTGCAGCCACCATCAGTCTGACTTGTCGTTTATGACTTTCCTCTTCCCTTCGCATAAACTTTCTGTGCTTCCCTTTAATAGTTCATCTAGTCCCCTGTCTTGCCAATCCTCTAACTTTTTGTATCTTTTTCTAATGTCCTCCCAAGATTTTGAAACAAAATGCACTTTTAATACTGCCTGCCCCATTTGATCATCTGGATTTATCCCGAATAAAGTTGAAAATTTTTCCGTAGCCTCTCTAACCATTCTGTGGGGTCTCATCCTTCTTTTGTCTTTCATTAAAGGCCTTATTGAGGTTTTGGCCTCATGGGACTGACTCTCTAATCCCTGCACAATTATTGTCCTAAGGTCTTGCATATGGACTCTATGAGCTGGATTTTGATGGTCCCAATTGGGGTTCTGCAAAGGCCACTTGATATCTGCTGCTGGTCCTTGTATGTGCTGTGCATCCCAAATACGCATGCCTTCCCTCCTGATCATATTCTTTTCTTCGGCCGTGAACAAGATGTTTAATATGGACTGTAATTCTTCCCAAGTATACATGCTCGGCCCTAGGAATTGATCTACTCTCTCTGCCACCCCCAGTGGATCTTCTAATAGATGTCCCATCTCTTTCTTAAAATCCCTAACATCCCCTGAACTGAGAGGTACTGATACAAACCCTATGCCTGGCTGTGGCCCTCCCATCGGTATTTCCCTTAGTGGGTATAATCCTTCCCGGGCTCTACTGCGGGTAACCGGCCCCGCATGCTCTGACTGGTCAGAATCGAATCCTCTCCAGGAGGTGCCCTGGGATCTTCTGTTCCCGGTACTTGAGGTGGGGTATATACGGAGGGGGAACTATCAAAGTTTCCTCTAGCTGGCTTCCTTTTTCTTATTCTTATTTTCCCTTGATTTTTCTGCTAATTTAAAGATAAATACCTCCGGCCGTTCCACCCAAATCTTTGCATAGTCACTTTCCTCTGCACAAAGGGGTTTCTTAGTGTTCACCCAAATATTCAGTTTTTGTTTCACCCAATCCTCTGAGGACCCGTATATGGGCCAAAACACATTCTTTGAGATTTCCTTCCCACCCCATACTTCCACACAGTAGTGTATCATTTTAGCTTTGTCTTTTCCCTGTGTGCCTAAAAAATGTTCCCAATTATCTAATAGAAATCCTAAGGGACTTTCTCTAGGTATAGGTGGGAGCCTAATGCTCACAGGGGGCTTTTCCCCTGTCCCATTCTTCCGGAGTGCCTTCAATCACACAATCAACTCTCGCTTCCCCTGGTTCGTGGCCCAAGCCCTCGCGGGTCTATGGGAATCGCACTACTGAGGGTCCGCTCTCGCTTGGGGGGTCTGGCTGCCAGCCCCCCTCTCGTCCACACACCACACAGTCGCACTCCGGGATCCCAACCCCGCCCGGACGGTTCCCGTAATACTCACGCGTCCCGCCGCGTCTTCGTCCGGACCTTGTGCACAAGCTTTAAGGGGTGTATTGGGCCCTCGAACCACCTTTGCTTTCCTCTTTTCCTCACTTTAGGTTCATCGGTCGGGGCTGGGATGAAATCCAAGTCCCGGGGCCACTGGATCGGTGGGGCGCCCCCTTTGACAAGGAATTTTTCCCGAATTCCGATCCGAGCCGCAGCACCAAGTTGTTATAAATAAGCACAACGGGCCTTAAAAGCCAATTATGTAGCCAATTTATTATTACAGAAAAGAGTAAGCAAAGATGCAGCGCTGGGCGACGGGGGGGGGAGGGTCGCTGTCTTCCCCAAATCCACCGCCGCACCGACTATGTTCCGGGTCTCCCTTTTAGGGTCTCCGCTTTCTCTGCCAGGTCATTCTTCCGGCCACTTTGCGCTTGCTCCGTCAGTTGCTAGGGGTCTTTTCCTGTCTCCTGGTGGTTTTTGATGAGGGTTCATCGTGGTTTTTTTCTTGAGCCTAGCGCCGTAATTATCTACAAGCATTTGTGAACATGCAAAAGCTAACGGTTATCTTGCCCTTGCGGGCTCGCCAGCAAGGCGGGATAATTTACAACCAGTTTCCTTTCAAGGTCTGTTAGATAAGTGAGGCAAAAGGCTTATCTAAACAAAGTAGGACACTAGGAAGTGGCCCAAAACTTGCTCAAATATCCCTAAAAACATGCTGCAATTACGGAGGAAAGGAATAACCGGAGCCTGTTGAGAGGCTGTTAAAAAAAAAAAAAATAAATGGCGAAAAAAACCAGGGGAAAATCCCGAAACCGAAGAAAACACTAAAAAAGTACATGGGATGACAGGAAGTGCAGGAATATGCACCAAAGCTTGCCCAAATGATGCTCATTGAATTCGCAGGATTTCATTCCCTTTCCTGAAAGGAAGGATTTCCTTTCAGGAAAGGGAATGAAATCCTGAAATGGCAGGACAAAGTCTGAGAAACCTGGCAGGAAAGGAGATATGATGTAATGAAATGAAATGCGATGGAAGAAATCCCGGAAATTCATAAAGGGGGTGACCACGCTGAAATGGCCTGAGATGAGTAGAGGTGGCTGGAAATAAAGGAAAAACTTGCTGAAATGACTCGGAAAAGCCTCCTGAAATGAAGGAAGAAAGGATAAAATAGAATCTTCAGAGTGGTTGCTAAAAAAATGAAATGGCGAGAGAAAGGGAGGGCAAATTCCAAAACCGAGAGAAAACAGTAAAAGTGACTGGGATGAAAAGCAGTGCAGACAAGTGGCCCAAAACTTGCTCAAATATCCCTAAAAACATGCTGCAATTACGGAGGAAAGGAATAACCGGAGCCTGTTGAGAGGCTGTTAAAAAAAAAAAATGGCGAAAAAAAAAAAAAGGGAAAAAAATCCGAAACCGAAGAAAACACTAAAAAAAGTACATGGGATGACAGGAAGTGCAGGAATATGCACCAAAGCTTGCCCAAATGATGCTCATTGAATTCGCAGGATTTCATTCCCTTTCCTGAAAGGAAGGATTTCCTTTCAGGAAAGGGAATGAAATCCTGAAATGGCAGGACAAAGTCTGAGAAACCTGGCAGGAAAGGAGATATGATGTAATGAAATGAAATGCGATGGAAGAAATCCCGGAAATTCATAAAGGGGGTGACCACGCTGAAATGGCCTGAGATGAGTAGAGGTGGCTGGAAATAAAGGAAAAAACTTGCTGAAATGACTCGGAAAAGCCTCCTGAAATGAAGGAAGAAAGGATAAAATAGAATCTTCAGAGTGGTTGCTAAAAAATTAAATGGTGAGAGAAAGGGAGGGCAAATTCAAAACCGAGAGAAAACAGTAAAAGTGACTGGGATGAAAAGTAGTGCAGACAAGTGGCCCAAAACTTGCTCAAATATCCCTAAAAACATGCTGCAATACGGAGAAAGGAATAATAACCGAGCCTGTTGAGAGGCTGTTAAAAAAAAAAAAATGGCGAAAAAAAAACAGGGGAAAATCCCGAAACCGAAGAAAACACTAAAAGTACATGGGATGACAGGAAGTGCAGGTATATGCACCAAAGCTTGCCCAAATGATGCTCATTGAATTCGCAGGATTTCATTCCCTTTCCTGAAAGGAAGGATTTCCTTTCAGGAAAGGGAATGAAATCCTGAAATGGCAGGACAAAGTCTGAGAAACCTGGCAGGAAAGGAGATATGATGTAATGAAATGAAATGCGATGGAAGAAAAATCGGAAATTCATAAAGGGGGTGACCACGCTGAAATGGCCTGAGATGAGTAGAGGTGGCTGGAAATAAAGCAAAACCTTGCTGAAATGACTTGGAAAAGCATCCTGAAATGAAGGAAGAAAGGATAAAATAGAATCTGTAGAGAGGTTGCTAAAGAAATTAAATGGTGAGAGAAAGGGAGGGCAAATTCCGAAACCGAGAGAAAAAAGTAAAAGTGACTGGGATGAAAAGTAGTGCAGACAAGTGGCCCAAAACTTGCTCAAATATCCCTAAAAACATGCTGCAATTACGGAGGAAAGGAATAACCGGAGCCTGTTGAGAGGCTGTTAAAAAAACGAAATGGCGAAAAAAAAACAGGGGAAAATCCCAAAACCGAAGAAAACACTAAAAGTACATGGGATGACAGGAAGTGCAGGAATATGCACCAAAGCTTGCCCAAATGATGCTCATTGAATTCGCAGGATTTCATTCCCTTTCCTGAAAGGAAGGATTTCCTTTCAGGAAAGGGAATGAAATCCTGAAATGGCAGGACAAAGTCTGAGAAACCTGGCAGGAAAGGAGATATGATGTAATGAAATGAAATGCGATGGAAGAAATCCCGGAAATTCATAAAGGGGGTGACCACGCTGAAATGGCCTGAGATGAGTAGAGGTGGCTGGAAATAACCAAAACTTGCTCAAATATCCCTAAAAACATGCTGCAATTACGGAGGAAAGGAATAA
>JAREIS010004537.1:0-11130 GCA_030060385.1 Muscicapa striata striata | reverse complement strand
GGCAAATTCGAAACCGAGAAAACAGTAAAAGTGACTGGGATGAAAAGCAGTGCAGACAAGTGGCCCAAAACTTGCTCAAATATCCCTAAAACATGCTGCAATTACGGAGAAAGGAATAACGGAGCCTGTTGAGAGGCTGTTAAAAAAAACGAAATGGCGAAAAAAACCAGGGGAAAATCCCGAAACCGAAGAAAACACTAAAAGTACATGGGATGACAGGAAGTGCAGGAATATGCACAAAGCTTGCCCAAATGATGCTCATTGAATTCGCAGGATTTCATTCCCTTTCCTGAAAGGAAGGATTTCCTTTCAGGAAAGGGAATGAAATCCTGAAATGGCAGGACAAAGTCTGAGAAACCTGGCAGGAAAGGAGATATGATGTAATGAAATTAAATCGATGGAACTTGCTCAAATATCCCTAAAACATGCTGCAATTACGGAGGAAAGGAATACAACCGGAGCCTGTTGAGCTGTTAAAAAAAAAAAATGGCAAAAAAACAGGAAAATCCCGAAACAAGAAAACACTAAAAGTACATGGGATGACAGGAGTGCAGGAATATGCACAAAGCTTGCCCAAATGATGCTCATTGAATTCGCAGGATTTCATTCCCTTTCCTGAAAGGAAGGATTTCCCTTTCAGGAAAAGGAATGAAATCCTGAAATGGCAGGACAAAGTCCCCAAATGATGCTCATTAATTCGCAGGATTTCATTCCCTTTCCTGAAGGAAAGGATTTCCTTTCAGGAAAGGGAATGAAAATCCTGAAATGGCAGGACAAAGTCACAAAGAAACCCAAAAAGGGAAAGGAGATATGATGTTCTGAAGAGGTTGCTAAAAAAATGGAAAGAGAGAAAGGAGGGCAAATTCAGAAGAAGAAAACAGTAAAAGTGACTGGGATAGAAAAGTAGTGCAGACAAGTGGCCCAAAACTTTCAAATATCCCTAAAACATGCTGGAACAGGAGAAAAGAAAATGGAGCCTGTTGAGAGTGCTAAAAAAAGGAATTAGCAAAAACCAGGAAATTCGAAACAAAGAAAACACTAAAGTCATGGGATGACAGGAAAGTGCAGGAATATGCACAAAACTCTAAATGATGCTCATTGAATTGCAGGATTCATTCCCTTTCCTGAAGAAGGATTCCTTTCAGAGGATAATCCTGAAATGAGGACAAAGTCTGAGAAACCTGCAGGAAAGGAGATATGATGTAATGAAATGAAATCGATGGAAGAAATCCGGAAATTCATAAAGGGTGACCAAGCTGAAATGGCTGAGAAGAAGGTGGAAATAAAAGTGAAATGAAACCAAATGAAGGAAGAAAGGATAAAAATCTTAAGTTGCTAAAATGAAATGAGAGAAAGGAGCAATTCAACGAGAAACATAAGTACTGGATGAAGATGCAGAATGGCCAAACTCAATATCCTAACATCATCGGAGAAGATAGACCTTTAGAGCTAAAAAGCAAATGGAAAAAAAGGAAAATCGAAGCGAAACAAAAATACATGGGATGACGAAGTGCAGGAATATGCAAGCTTGCAAAGATCTCATGATTCAGGATTTCATTCCCTTTCCTGAAATTCTTTCAGAAGGAATAAATCTGAAATAGACAATCTAAATCAGGAAGGAGATATGATTAATGAAATGAAATCGATGAAATCCAGAAATTCAAAAGGGTGACCGTAAATGGCCTGAATGAGTAGAGTGGCTGAAATAAGGAAAACTCTGAAATGCTAAACTCCTGAATGAGAAAAAGGATAAAATAGAATCTTAGAGGTTGCTAAAAAATGAAATGGAGAGAAAGGAGGGCAAATTCGAAACAGGAAAACAGTAAAAGTGCTGGGATAAAGAGTGCAGACAAGTGCAAAACTTTCAATATCCTAAAAACATCGACGGAGAAGGAAAACGAGCCTTTGAGAGGCTGTTAAAAGAAATGAAAACAGGAAAATCGAAACAAAACACTAAAAGTCATGGGATGACAGAAGTGCAGGATATGCACAACTTGCCAAATGATCTCATTGATTGCAGGATTCATTCCTTTCTGAAAGGAAGTTTCCTTCAGGAAGAATGAAATCTGAAATGAGGACAAAGTCTGAGAAACCATGAGGAAAGGAGATATGATGTAATGAAATGAAATGGATGGAAGAAATCGGAAATTCTAAAGGTACCACGCTGAAATGGCCTGAGATGAGTAGAGGTGGCTGGAAATAAAGGAAAACTTGCTGAAATGACTGAAAAGCTTCCTGAAATGAAGGAAGAAAGGATAAAATAGAATCTGTAGATAGTTCTAAAATAAGAAATGTCATGAGAAAGGAGGCAAATTCGAAACGAGAAAACAGTAAAAGTGACTGGGATGAAAGTAGTGCGAGAAATGGCAAAATATCTCTAATATCCCTAAAACATGCTGGAATCATGGAGGAAAGAAAAGTAAAGCCTGTTGAGAGGCTCGAAAAAGGAAATAGCGAAAAAAACCAGGAAAATCAAACCGAAGAGACTACTAAAAGTATAGGATGACAAGAAGTGAGAAATGAAACCAAAGTAGCCAAATGATGCTCATTGAATTCACAGATTTCATTCCCTTTCCTGAAAGAAGGATTTCCTTTCAGAAGGAATGAAATCCTGAAATGCGAGACAAAGTCTGAAACCATGGAAAGGAGATATGATGTAATGAAATGAAATCGATGGAAAAATCGAAATTCTAAAGAGGTACCACGCTAAAATGGCCTGAGATGAGTAGAGGTGGCTGAAATAAGGAAAAACTTACTGAAATGCTCAGAAAAGCTCCTGAAATGAAGGAAGAAAGGATAAAATAGAATCTTCAAGTGGTTGCTAAAAAATGAAATGAGAGAAAAGGAGGCAAATTCGAAACAGAGAAAACAGTAAAAGTGACTGGATGAAAAGCATGCAGACAAGTGCCCAAACATCAATATCCTAAAACATGCTGCATTACGGAGAAAGGAATAACCGAGCCTGTTGAAGGCTGTTAAAAAAGCGAAATGGGAAAAACAGGAAAATCCAAACCGAAGAAAACACTAAATGTACATGGATGACAAGTGCAGAATATACAAAGCTTGCCCAAATGATGCTCATTGAATTGCAGGATTTCATTCCCTTTCCTGAAAGAAGGTTTCCTTTCAGAAGGAATGAAATCCTGAAATGGCAGACAAAGTCTGAAACCCAGGAAGGAGATATGATGTAATAAATGAAATCGATGGAAGAATCGGAATTCATAAAGGGTGACCACCTAAATAGCCTGAGATGAGTAAGTGGCTGGAAATAAAGAAACTTGCTGAAATGACTGAAAGCATCCTGAAATGAAGGAAGAAAGGATAAAATAGAATCTGTAGAGAGTTGCTAAAAAAATGGAAATGGAGGGAGGAGCAAATTCGAAGCCGAGAAAACAGTAAAGTAGCTAGGATGAAAAGTAGTGCAGACAAATGGCCCAAAACTATCTAATATCCTAAAAACATGCTGAATCGGAGGAAAGAAAACAAAGCCTGTTGAGAGCTGTTAAAAAAGAAATGGGAAAAAAACAGGAAAATCAAACAAAAAACACTAAAGTACATGGGATGAAGAAGTACAGAATATGCACAAAGCCAAATGATGCTCATTGATTCCAGGATTTCATTCCTTCTGAAGGAAATTTCCTTTCAGAAAGGAATGAAATCCTAAATGCAGACAAAGTCTAAAAACCATGGAAAGGAGATATGATATCATGAAATGAAATCGATGGAAAATCCGGAAATTCATAAAAGGTACCAGCTAAATGGCTGAGATGAGTAGAGTGGCTGAAATAAAGAAAAACTTGCGAAATGACTAGGAAAAGCCTCCGAAATGAAGGGAGAAAGGATAAAATAGAATCTTAGAGGTTGCTAAAGAAATGAAATGGTGAGAGAAAGGAGAGCAAATTCAGAACGAAGAAAACAGTAAAAGTACTGGGATGAAAGTAGTGCGAAATAGCCCAAAACTCAAATATCCAAAACATGCTGAATTAGAGAAAGAAAGCGAGCCTGTTGGAGGCTGTTAAAAAAATAACAAAAAAACAGGAAAATCAAACAGAAAACACTAAAAGTACATGGGATGACAGAGTACAGGAATACTAAAGCTTGCCCAAATGATGCTCATTGAATTCCGCAGGATTCATTCCCTTTCCTGGGGAAGGATTCCCTTTCAGGAAGGGAATGAAATCCTAAAAATGCCTGAGACAAAATCTAGAAACCCAGGAAAGGAGATATGATGTAATGAAATGAAATCGTGAAGAAATCCAGAAATTCATAAAGGGAGTGACCAGGCTGAAATGGCCTGAGATGAGTAGAGTGGCTGGAAATAAAGGAAAAACTTGCTGAAATGACTGAAAAGCCTCCGAAATGAGGAAGAAAGGATAAAATAGAATCTAGAGGGTTCTAAAAAATGAAATGGGAAAAGGAGGGCAAATTCACGAGAAAAACATAAAAGTGACTGGGATGAAAGTAGTGCGAAATGGCCCAAACTTCTCTAATTATCCTAAAAACATGCTGGATCATGGAGAAAGAAAAGTCAGAGCCTGTTGAGAGGCTCTAAAAGCAAAGGAATTAGCAAAAAACCAGGGAAAATTCGAAACAAGAAAACACTAAAGTACATGGATGACAGGAAGTGCAGGAATATGCACAAGCTTGCCCAAATGATCTCATTGAATTCGCAGGATTTCATTCCCTTTCCTGAAAGGAAGATTCCTTTCAGGAAAGGGAATGAAATCCTGAAATGGCAGGACAAGTCTGAGAAACCGCAGGAAAGGAGATATGATGTAATGAAATGAAATCGATGGAAGAAATCGGAAATTCATAAGAGGTGACCAGCTGAAATGTTAAAAAAGCAAATGGCGAAAAAAACAAGGAAAATCCGAAACGAAGAAAACACTAAAAGTACATGGGATGACAGGAAGTGCAGAATATGCACAAAAAAACACTAAAAGTACATGGGATGACAGGAAGTGCAGGAATATGCACAAAACTTACCCAAATGATGCTCATTGAATTCGCAGGATTTCATTCCCTTTCCTGAAAGGAAGGATTTCCTTTCAGGAAAGAGGAAAGGAGATATGATGTAATGAAATGAAATCACGATGGAAGAAATCCCGGAAATTCATAAAGGGTGACCACGCTGAAATGGCCTGAGATGAGTAGAGGTGGCTGGAAATAAAGGAAAAACTTGCTGAAATGACTCAGAAAAGCCTCCTGAAATGAAGGAAGAAAAGGATAAAATAGAATCTTCAGAGTGGTTGCTAAAAAATGAAATATGATGCTCATTGAATTCGCAGGATTTCATTCCCTTTCCTGAAAGGAAGATTGCCTTTCAGAAAGGGAATGAAATCCTGAAATGTGCGGGAAAAAAGTCTAGAAACCGCAGGAAAGGAGATATAATGTAATGAAATGAAATACGATGGAAGAAATCAAAATTCATAAAGGGGTGACCACGCTGAAATGGCCTGAGATGAGTAGAGTGGCTGGAAATAAGAAACTCTAAATCAAACTCGAATGAAGAAGAGGATAATAAATCTAAGTTCTAAAATAAATGGGAGAAAGAGGAAATTCAGAGAAAACATAAGTACTGGATGAAAGTGCAGACAATGCCAAACCTCAATATCTAAAAATGCAATTACGAGAAAGAATAGACCTTTGAGAGCTTAAAACAAATAAGAAAAAAACAGGAAAATCAAACAAGAAAACACAAAAGTCATGGATGACAGGAATGCAGAATATCAATACAAAGTCTCATGAATTCAGATTCATTCCCTTCCTGAAGGAAATTTCCTTTCAGGAAAGGATGAAATCCTAAATGCGGACAAAGTCAGAAACCAGGAAAGGAGATATGATGTAATGAAATAAATCGATGGAAAAATCCGAAATTCATAAAGGGTACCACACTAAATGGCCTGAGATGAGTAGAGTGGCTGAAATAAAAAAACTCAAATGACTGAAAAGCCTCCTAAATGAAGAAGAAGGATAAAATAAATCTTAGAAGGTTGCTAAAGAAATAAATGGTGAGAAAAGGGAAAGCAAATTCAAACAGAGAAAACAGTAAAAGTAGCTAGGATGAAAAGAGTGCAGAAGATGGCCCAAAACACTCAAATATCTAAAAACATGCAGAATCTGGAGGAAAGGATAGAACCATGTTAGAAGCTTTAAAACAAATGGAATAAAAAAAAACCAGGAAAATCAAACAGAAAAACCTAAAAGTACATGGGATATTAGGAAGTGCAGGAATATACACCAAGCTGCCCAAATGATGCTCATTGAGATTCGCAGGATTTCATTCCCTTTCCTGAAGGAAGGATTTCCCTTTCAGGAAAGGAATGAAATCCTGAAATGAGACAAAGTCTAAAACCGCAGGAAGAGATATGATTAATGAAATAGAATCGATGGAAAAATCGGAAATTCATAAAGGAGGTGACCACTGAAATAGCCTAGAGATGAGTAGAGTGGCTGAAATAAAGGAAACTTCTGAAAGACTGGAAAGCTTCCAAATGAAGAAGAGGATAAAATAGAATCTTAGAGGTTGCTAAAAATAAATGGAGAGAAAGAGCAAATTCGACGGAAACATAAAGTATGGATGAAAGAGTGCAGAAAGGCCAAATCAATTCCTAAATGAACGGGAAAGTAAGATGTGAGAGCTGAAAAGAAATGAAAACAGAAATCGAAACGGAAATACATGATAAGAAGTCAATATGCAAAGGCAAATGAGCTCAGGTCAGATATCCTTCTGAAGAACTTTCAGAAGGAATAAATCCTAAAGGCAATCAGAAAGGAAAAGATAAATGAAGAAATCAGGAAATCGAAATCATAAAGGGACAGCTGAAATGCTAGAGATGATAAAGTGCTGAAATAAGACTTCTAAATGACCGAAAACCTCGAAATGAGAAGAAAGGAAAAATAGAATCTCAAAGGTAAAGAAATGAAATATGAGGAAAGGAGGGCAAATTCAACGAGAGAAACAGTAAAGTGACTGGGATGAAAGAGTGCGAAATGGCAAAACTTCTAATCCCTAAAACATGCTGAATCTGGAGGAAAGAATAACTTCAAAGCCTGTTGAAGGCTATAAAAGAAAGGAGCAAAAAACCAGGAAAATCGAAACGAAAAAACACTAAAGTACATGGATGACAGGAAGTGCAGGAATATGCACAAGCTTCCAAATGATCTCATAATTCAGGATTTCATTCCCTTTCCTGAAAGGAAGATCTTCTTTCAGGAAAGAATGAAATCCTGAAATGCAGGACAAAGTCAGAAACTGCAAAGGAGATATGATAATGAAATGAAATCGATGGAAAAATCGAAATTCATAAAGAGGTACCACGCTGAAATGGCCTGAGGATGAGATAGATGGCTGGAAATAAAGAAAACTGCTGAAATGACTCGGAAAAGCCTCCTGAAATGAAGGAAGAAAGGATAAAATAGAATCTTAGATGAGTTGCTAAAAATAAATGGAAGAAAGGAAGCAAATTCGAAAAGCAGAAAACAGAAAGTGACTAGGATGAAAACAGTGCAGACAAGTGCAAAACTCTCAATATCCTAAAACATGCGAATTACGGAGAAAGAATAACAGCTATATGAGGTATTAAAAAAGTCGAAATGGCCCAAAATACCAATAAATCAAACAGCTGAAGAAAACTGAAAAGTACATGGATGACAGGAAGTGCAGGAATATGCAAAAGCCAAATGATCTCGAATTGAGATTCTTCCTCTGAAGGAATTCTTTAGAAGATGAATAATTGGACAGTTGAAACCTGAAAGAAGATGTAATGAATAAATCATGAAAATCGGAAATTCAAAGGAACTAAATGCCTGAGATAGTAGAGTGGCTAAAAAAAAACCTAAATATGAAACTCTGAATAGGAAGAAAGGATAAAATAAATCTAGAGTTGCTAAATAAATGCGAGAAAAGGAGCAAATGCAGAAAACAGTAAAAGTGCTGGGATAAAATTAGTGAGAAATGCAAATGCTTAATATCCTAAAACATGCTGAATTGAGAAAGAAACCGAGCCTGTTAAGCTTAAAACCAAAAGCAGGAAAATCCGAAACAGAAAACACTAAAATACATGGGATGACAGAAGTGCAGAATATGCACAAAGCTTGCCAAATGATGCTCATTGAATTAGCAGGATTTCATTCCTTTCCTGAAGAAATCTTCTTTCAGGAAAGGAATGAAATCCTGAAATGGCAGGACAAAGTCTAGAAACCTGCAGGAAAGGAGATATGATGTAATGAAATGAAATCGATGGAAAAATCCGGAAATTCATAAAGGAGTACCACGCTGAAATGGCCTGAGATGAGTAAGGTGGCTGGAAATAAAGCAAAACTGCTGAAATGACTTGGAAAGCATCCTGAAATGAAGGAAGAAAGGATAAAATGAATCTGAAGAGAGGTTGCTAAAAATTAAATGGTGAGAGAGAAAGGAGGCAAATTCCGAAGCCGAGAAAACAGTAAAAGTGACTACGGATGAAAAGTAGTGCAGGAAATGGCCCAAAACTGCTCTAATTATCCTAAAAACATGCTGAATCATGGAGGAAAGAAAAGCAAAGCCTGTTGAAGGCTGCTAAAGAAAAGAATGAGCAAAAAAACCAGGGAAAATTCGAAACCAGAAAACACTAAAAGTACATGGGATGACAAGAAGTGCAGGAATATGCAAAAGCTTCCCAAATGATGCTCATTGAATTCGCAGGATTTCATTCCCTTTCCTGAAAAGGAAATTTCCTTTCAGGAAGGAATGAAATCCTGAAAAGTCAGGACAAAGTCTAAAACAGGAAAGGAGATATGATGTAATGAAATTAAATCGATGGAAGAAATCTCGGAAATTCATAAAGGTGACCACGCTGAAATGGCCTGAGATGAGTAGAGGTGGCTGGAAATAAAGAAAAACTTGCTGAAAATGTCACTGGAAAAGCATCCTGAAATGAAGGAAGAAAGGGATAAAATAGAATCTTCAAGGTTCTAAAAATGAAATAAGTGAGAGAAAGGGAGGGCAAATTCGAAAGAGAAAACAGTAAAAGTGACTGGGATGAAAAGAGTGCAGGAAAGTGGCCCAAACTTACTCTAATATCCCTAAAAACATGCTGAATACGGAGAAAGGAATAAACGGAGCCTGTTGAGGCTGTAAAAAAGAAATGGAAAAAAACCAGGGAAAATTCGAAACAAGAAAACACTAAAAGTCATAGATGACAGGAAGGTGCAGGAATATGCCAAAGCTTGCCCAAATGGCGCTCATTGAATTATGATTCATTCCCTTTCCTGAAACCTTTCAGAGGAATAATCTAATGAGACAAAGTCTGAGAAACCTGGCAGGAAAGGAGATATGATGTAATGAAATGAAATCGATGGAAGAATCGGAAATTCTAAAGGGGTGACAGCTGAAATGGCCTGAGATGAGTAGAGTGGCGGAAATAAAGAAAACTTGCTGAAATGACTCGAAAAAGCTTCCGAAATGAAGGAAGAAAGGATAAAATAGATCTTCAGATTGGTTGCTAAAAATGAAATAGTAGAGAAAGGGAGGCAAATTCGAAACTAAAGAAAACAGTAAAAGTGACTAGGGATGAAAGTAATCAGAAATGGCCCAAAACTGTAATATCCCTAAAACATGCTGAATCTGGAGGAAAGGAATAAGTCAAAGCCTGTTGGAGCTGTAAGAAAAGAAAGGAAAAAACCAGGAAAATTCGAAACGAAGAAAACTAAAAGTACATGGGATGAGCAAAGTGCAGGAATATGCACAAAGCTTCCAAATGATGCTATTGGAAATGGCGAAAAAAACCAAGGAAAATCCGAAACCAGAAGAAAACACTAAAAGTACATGGGATGACGGGTGACCACGCTGAAATGGCCTGAGATGAGTAGAGGTGGCTGGAAATAAAGGAAAAACTTGCTGAAATGACTCAGGAAAAGCCTCCTGAAATGAAGGAAGAAAGGATAAAATAGAATCTTCAGAGTGGTTGCTAAAAAAATGAAATGGCGAGAAAAAGGAGGGCAAATTCGAAACCGAGAGAAAACAGTAAAAGTGACTGGGATGAAAAGCAGTGCAGACAAGTGGCCCAAAACTTACTCTAATATCCCTAAAACATGCTGCAATTACGGAGGAAAGGAATAACAGACCTGTTGAGAGGCTGTTAAAAAAGCGAAATGGCGAAAAAAACCAGGGAAAATCCGAAACCGAAGAAAACACTAAAAGTACATGGGATGACAGGAAGTGCAGGAATATGCACCAAAGCTTGCCCAAATGATGCTCATTGAATTCGCAGGATTTCATTCCCTTTCCTGAATAATTATCCCTAAAAACATGCTGGAATCATGGAGGAAAGAAAAGTCAAAGCCTGTTGAGAGCTGCTAAAAAGAAAAGGAAATGGCAAAAAACAGGGAAAATTCGAAACCGAAGAAAACACTAAAAGTACATGGATGACAGGAAGTGCAGAAATATGCACCAAAGCTTGCCCAAATGATGCTCATTGAATTAGCAGGATTTCATTCCTTTCCTGAAAGGGAAGGATTTCCTTTCAGGAAAGGGAATGAAATCCTGAAATGGCAGGACAAAGTCTGAGAAAAACCTGGCATAGGAAAGGAGATATGATGTCATGAAATGAAATGCGTATGGAAGAATCCCGTAAATTCATAAAGGGGTGACCATTTGAAAATGGCCTGAGATGAGTAGAGGTGGCTGGAAATAAAGAAAAACTTGCTGAAATGACTAGGAAAGCTTCCTGAAATGAAGGAGAGGCCCAAAACATGCTCAAATTATCCCTAAAACATGCTGGAATCATGGAGGAAAGAAAAGTCAAAGCCTGTTGAGAGGCTAAAAGAAAGAAATAAGCAAAAACCAGGGAAAATTCAAACCGAAGAAAACACTAAAAGTACATGGGATGACAGGAAGTGCAGGAATATGCACCAAAGCTTGCCCAAATGATGCTCGGTGAATTCGCAGGATTTCATTCCTTTCCTGAAAGGAAGGATTTCCCTTTCAGAAGGGGGAATGAAATCCTGAAATGGCAGGACAAAGTCTGAGAAACCTGGAAGAAAGGAGATATGATGTAATGAAATGAAATGCGATGGAAAATCGGAAATTCCGCAAAGGGGTGACCACGCTGAAATGGCCTGAGATGAGTAGAGGTGGCTGGAAATAAA
>JAREIS010004534.1:0-14829 GCA_030060385.1 Muscicapa striata striata | reverse complement strand
GCTGCAGCGCCCCGTGGAGCTGGAGTGAACAGGTCTGCCCTTCACCAGGGCGGCCACAGGAGACCAGGTCTACCTGGCTCCGGGGCCAGCCAGCTGGCGGGTGGCATCCGCCTCCTGGTGGCGGGGAGGACGCTGCAGCGGCCCGCGGCGCCAGGGTGAACAGGTCAACACTTCTCCGAAGCAACCGCCAAAGACCAAGTCTACCTGGCTTTGGGGACGGCCGGCCGGCCAGCGGAATCCACCTGCCGCCGCCGGCGAGGGCGCTGCAGCAGCCCGCGGCTCCGGGGTGAACAGGTCTACCGTTCTCTGGAGCCCTGGTGGAGACCAGGTCTACCCGGCCCCGAGGCCGGCCGGCCAGCGGAATCCACCTGCCGCCGCCAGCGAGGACGCTGCAGCGGACCGCGGCTCTGGGGTGAACAGGTCTACCCTTCTCTGGGGCAGCGGCCGGACACCAGGTCTACCCGGCTCTGGGGCTGGCAGGCCGGCCGGCGGCATCCGCCTGCTGCTGGAGGGCAGGGCGCTGCAGTGGCAAGTGGTGGCAGGGTGAACAGGTCTACATTTCTCCGAAGCGGCCGCGAAAGACCATGTCTACCTGGCTCCGAGGCCGGCCGGCCGGCCGGCAGCATCTGCCTCACGCCGGCGGGGAAGACGCTGCAGCGGCCCGCGGCGTCGCGGGGAACAGGTCTACCCTTCTCCGGGGCTGCCACCAGAGACGAGGTCTACCCTTCTCCGGGGCGGCCGCCCGAGACCAGGTCTACCTAGCTTCGGGGCCGGCCGGTCGGCGAGATCCACCTGTTGCCGCCGGCGAGGGCGCTGCAGTGGCTCGCGGCTTCCAGGTTAACAGGTCTACCCTTATCCGGGGCGGCCGCCGGAGACCAGGTCTACCCGGCTCCGGGGCCGGCCGGCCGGCCAGGTCCACCTGCCGCTGCCGGTGAGGGCGCTGCAGCGGACCGCAGCCGCGGGGTGGACAGGTCTACACTTCTCTGAAGCAACATCCGGCGTCCAGGTCTACTCGGCTCCGAGGCCGTCCGCCCGGCCAGCGGCATCTGTCTTCCGCCGGCGGGGAGGGCACTGCAGCGGCCCGCGTCGCTGGTGTAAACAGATCTACCCTTCTCCGGGGCGGCCGCCGGAGATGAGGTCTACCTGGCTCCTGGGCGGACCGGCCGGCCGGCTGAATGCGCCTTCCGCCGGAAGGGGAGGGCGCAGCAGCTTCCCGCGGCGCCGGTGAACAGACTTAACCTTCTCCGGGGCCAGCCGGAGACCAGGTCTTCCTGACTCCGGGGCCGGCCGGCCGGCAAGATCCACCTGCCGCTGCCGGCTAGGGCGCTGCAGCAACCTGCGGCTCCGGAGTGAAGAGGTCTACCCTTCTCCGGGGCGGCTGCCGGAGTCCAGGTCTACCTGGCTCCGGCATCGGCTGGCCGGCTGGCGGCATCCGCCTCCACCGGAGAGGAGGGTGCTGCAGCGGCCCGCGGCCGAGGGGTGAACAGGTCTACACTTCTCCGAAGCAACCGCCGGTAACCAGGTGTGCCTGGTTCCGAGGCCGGCAGGCAGGCCTGCGGAATCCGTCTCCCACCGGCGGGGAGGGCGCTGCAGCGGCCCGTGGCGCCAGTGTGAACAGGTCTACCCTTCTTCGGGCCGGCCGCCAGAGACCAGGTCTACCCGGGTCCGCGGCCGACCGACCGGCGGAATTCACTTGCCGCTGCCGGCGAGGGCGCTGCAGCGGACCGCAACTCGGGGGTGAACAAGTCTACCCTTTTCTGGGGCAGCCGCTGGAGACCAGGTCTACCCGGTTCCAAAGCCGGCCGGCCAGCGGAATCCACCTACCGCCGTCGGCGAGGGCGCTGCAGCAACCCGCGGCTTCGGAGTGAACAGGTCTACCCTTTTATGGGGCGGCCGCCGGAGACCAGGTCTACCCGGCATCAGGGCCGGCCGGCCGGCTGGCAGCATCCACCTGCTGCCGCTAGGAGGGGGCTGCAGCGGCCCGCGGCGCCAAGGTGAAGAGGTCTACACTTCTCTGGGGCAGCGGCCGGACACCAGGTCTACCCGGCTCCGGGGCTGGCAGGCCGGCAGGCGGCATCCGCCTGCCGCTAGAGGGGTGGGCGCTGCAGTGGCCAGTGGCGGCGGGGTGAACAGATCTACACTTCTCTGAAGCGGCCGCGAAAGACCAGGTCTACCCGGCTCCGGGGCCGGCCGTTTGGCCAGGGGCGTCTGCCTCACGCCGGCGGGGAAGACACTGCAGCGGCCCGCGGCGCCGGGGTGAACAGGTCTACCCTTCTCCGGGGCTGCGCTCAGAGACCAGGTCTACCTGGCTCCGGGGCTGGCTGGCCGGCCGGCGGCATCCGCATTTCGCCAGAGAGGAGGGCGCTGCAGTGGCCCGTGGCGCCGGAATGAACAGGTCTACCCTTCTCCAGGGCATCCGCCGGAGACCAGGTGTACCCGGCTTTGGGGCCGGCAGGCTGGCCGGCGTCATCCGCCTTCTGCCGGCGGAGAGGGCGCTGAAGCGGCCCCCATCGTAGTGATGAACAGGTCTACCCTTCTCCGAAGCGGCCGCTAAAGACGAGGTCTACCCGGCTCTGGGGCCGGCCGGCCGGCGAGAACCACCTGTCGCCGCCGGTGAGGGCGCTGCAGTGGCTCGCGGCTTCCAGGTTAACAGGTCTACCCTTCTCCGGGGCGGCCGCCGAAGACCAGGTTTACCCGTCTCTGGGGCCGGCTGGCTGGCCAGGTCCACCTGCCGCTGCCGGTGAGGGCGCTGCAGCAACCCGCGTCTCCGGAGTGAACAGGTCTACACTTCTCCGGGGCGGCTGCCGGAGTCCGGGTCTACCCGACACCAGGGCCGGCTGGCCGGCCGTCGGCATCCGCATGCCACCGTAGGGGAGGGCGCTGCAGCGGCCCCGTGGCGCCGGTGTGAACAGGTCAAGCCTTCTCCGGGGCGGCCGCCGGAAACCAGGTCTACCCGGCTCTGGGGCGGGCCGGCCGGCCGGCTGAATGCGCCTTCCTCCGGAAGTGGAGGGACACTGCAGCGGCCTGCGGCACGGTGGTTAACAAGTCTACCCTTCTCTGGGGCAGCCGCTGGAGACCTGTTCTACCCGGTTCCGAAGCCGGTCGGCCGGCGGAATCCACCTGCCGCCGCCGGCGGGGGCGCTGCACCAACCCGTGGCTTCGGAGTGAACAGGTCTACCCTTTTATGGGGCGGCCGCCGGAGACCAGGTCTACCCGGCAGCAGGGCCGGCCGGCCGGCTGGCAGCATCCACCTGCTGCCGCTAGGAAGGGGCTGCAGCGGCCCGCGGCGCCAAGGTGAAGAGGTCTACACTTCTCCGGGGCGGACACCGGAGACCAGGTCTACCCGGCTCTGGGTCCGCCCGGCCGGCAAAATCAACCTGCCGACCCCGGCGATGGAGCTGCAGCAGCCCGCGGCGAGGTAGTGAACATGTCTACACTTCTCCAGGGCGGGCTCCGGAGACCAGGTCTACCTGGGTCCGGGGCCGGCCGGCCGGCCGGCGGCAACCGCCTTCCGCCGGAGCGGAGGGCGCTGCAGTGGCCCGCTGCGACAGGGTGAACAGGTCTACCCTTCTCCGGGGCGACCGACGGAGACCAGGTCTACTCGGCTCCAGGGCCGGCAGGCCGCCCGGCGGCATCCGCCTACCGCCGGAGAGGAGGGCGCTGCAGCGGCCCATGGCTCTGGGGTGAACAGGTCTACCCTTCTCTGGGGCGGCCTCCGGAGATCAGGCCTTCCCGGCTCCGGGTCCGGCCTGACGGCAGCGTCCACCTACTGCCGGAGAGGAGGGCGCTGCAGCAGAAAGCGGCGCCTGGGTGAACAGGTCTGCTCTTCTCCAAGTCGGCCGCCGGAGACCAGGTCTAGTTGGTTCCGGGGCTGGCCGGCCCTCCGGTGGCATCCGCCTGCGGCCGGCTGGGAGGGGGCTGCAGCGGCCCGCAGCACCGGGGTGAACAGGTCTACCCTTCTCCGGGTGGCTGCAAGAGACCAGGTGTACCCGGCTCCGGGGCCGGCCGGAAAGCCGGTAGAATCCGCCTTCCGCCGGAAGGGGAGGGGGCTGCAGCGGTTCGCGGTGCGGTGGCAACAAGTCTACCCTTCTGCAGGGCGGCCGCCGAATACCAGGACTACCCGGCTCCGGGGCCGGCCGGCCAGCCAGCAGCGTCCGCCTGCCACTGGAGAAGAGGGCACTGCAGCGGCCCACGGATCCGGGGTGAAGAGGTATACCCTTCTTCGCGGCGGCCGCCGGCGACCATGTCTACCCGGCTCCGGGGCCGGTTGGCTGGCCGGCTGAATCCGCCTTCCGCCGGAGGGGAGGGCTCTGCAGAGGCCCGCTGCGCCGGGGTGATCAAGTCTACCCTTCTCCAGGGCGTCCGCCGGCGACCAGGTCTACCCGGCTCCGGGGCCGGGTGGCCGGCCGGCTGAATCTGCCTACCGCCAAAGAGGAGGGCGCTGCAGCGGCCAGCGGCGCCGGGGTGAACAGGTCTACAATTCTCCGGAGCAGCCGCCGGAGACTAGGTCTACCCGGCTCCGGGGGCGGCAGGCTGGCCGGCGGCATACGCCTACCGCCGGAGAGGAGGGCGCTGCAGTAGCCCGCGGCGCCGGGGTGAACAGGTCTACCCTTTTCTGGGCGGCCGCTGGAGACCAGGTCTACCCGGCTAAGGGGCCGGCCGGCTGGCCTGGTGTCATCAGCCTGCCGTCGGCTTGGAGGGCGCTGCAGTGACCTGTGGCTCCGGAGTGAACAGATCTACCCTTTTTTGGGGCGGCCGCTGGAGACCAGGTCTACCCGGCTCCGGGTGAGGCCTACCGGTTGGCCTGCGGCATCCACCGCCTGCCGGAGAGGAGGGTGCTGCAGCGACCAGCGGCGCCGGGGTGAACAGGTCTACAGTTGCCCGGGGACGATGGTGAACAGATCTACGCTTCTCCCGAGCGGCCGCTGGAGACCAGGTCTACCCGGCTCCGAAGCCGGCAGGCCGGCCGGCGGTATCTGCCTTCTGCCAGAAGGCGAGGGCGCTGCAGCGGCCCGCGGCGCCGGGGTGAACAGGTCTACCTTACTCTGGGGCGGCCGCCGAAGACCAGGTCTACCAGGCTCAGGGGCCGGCCGGCCGGCCGGGGACATCCACCTGCCGCCGGTGGGGAAGGCGCTGCAGCGGCCAGTGGCGCCCGGTTGAACAAGTCTACCCTTCTCCGGGGCGGCCGCCGAAGACCGGGTCTTCCCGGCTCCGGGGCCGGCCGGCCGGCGGGGTCCACCTGCCGCCGTCGGTGAGCGCGCTGCAGAAGCCCGCGGCTCCGAGGTTAACAGGTCTACCCTTCTCCGGGGTGGCCCTCGGATACCAAGTCTACATGGCTGCGAGCCGGCCGGCCGGCCGGCATCACCCGCCTCCCGCCGGAGAGGAGGGCGATGCAGCGACCCGCGGCGCCGGGCTGAAAAGGTCTACCTTTTTGGTGCGGCCGCTGGAGACCAGGTCGACTCGGCTTTGGGGCCGGCCGGCCAGCCGGCAGCATCCGTCTGCCGCCGGCGTGGAGGACGCTGCAGTGGCCCGCGGCGCCGGGGTGAACATGTTTACTCTTCTCCGGGGCGGCCTCCGGAGACGAGGTCTATCTGGCTCCGGGGCCAGCCGGCTGTCCGGCGGCATCCGCCTGCCGCCTGAGCTGAGGGCGCTGCAGCGGCCCGCGGCACCAGGGAGAACAGGTCTACCCTTGTCAAGGTCTGACGCCGGAGACCAGGTCTACCCGGCTCTGGGACCAGCCGGCCGGCCGGCGACATCTGCCTTCCGCCGTAGGGGAGGGCGCTGCAGCGGCCCGCGGCGCCGGGGTGAATAGGTCTACCCTTTTTTGGGGCGTCCGGTGGAGACCAGGTCTACCCAGCTCCGGGTCCGGCTGGCCAGCCGGCGGCATCCACAGCCTGCCGGAGAGGAGGGTGCTCCACCAGCCCGCGGTGCCGAGGTGAACAGGTCTACGCTTCTCTTGGGCGGCCGCCGGAGACCAGGTCTACCTGGTTCTGGGGCCGGCCGGCTGACCGGGGTAATCCATTTGACGCCGGCAGTGAAGGCGGTGCAGCGGCCCGCAGCGCCGGGGTAAACAAATCTACCTTTCTGCAATGCGGCCGACAGAGACCAGGTCTACTCGGCTCCGGAGCCGGCCGGCCGGCGGGATCCACCTGTCGCCGCCGGCGAGGGCGCTGCAGCGGACCGTGGCGACAGGGTGAACAGGCCTACCCTTCTCCACGGCGGCCCACGGCGACCAGGTCTACCCGGCTCTGGGCCCGGTTGGCTGGCCGGCTGAATCTGCCTTTCGCCGGAAGGGGAGGGCGCTGCAGCGGCCCGCGGCGCGGTGGTGAACAAGTCTACCCTTCTCTGGAACGGCCGCCGGAGACCAGGTCTACCTGGCTCCAGGGTCTGCCGGCCGGACAGCAGCATCCGCCTGCCGTCGGAGAGGAGGGCGCTGCAGCGACCAGCGGCGCCGGGGTGAACAGGTCTACAGTTGCCCGGGGACCCCGCCGGAGACCAGGTCTACCCGGCTCCGGGGCCGGACGGCCGGCCTTTGGCATCCGCCTACCGCCGGCTTGGGGGCGTGCAGCGGCCTGTGGCTCCGGGGTGAGCAGGTCTACCCTTCTCCGGGGCGGCCGTCAGAGACCAGGTCTACATGGCTTTGTGGCCTGCCGGCCGGCTGGCAGCATCCACCTCTTGCCGCCGGTGGAGAGGGCTGTTCAGCGGCCCGTGGCGCAGGGGTGAAAAGGTCTAACCTTCTTTGTAGCGGCCGCCAGAGGCCAGGTCAAACCGGCTCGGGGGCCGGCCGGCCGGCCGGCGTTATCCGCCTCCCACCGGCGGGGAGGGCGCTGCAGCAGCCCGTGGCGCAGGGGAGAAGAGGTCTACCTTTCTCCACGGCGGCCGCCGAAGACCAGGTCTACCCGGCTTGGGGGCTGACCGGCCGGCGGGCGGCATCCACCTGTTTCGGCGGGAAGTCGCTGCAGCGGCCCGCGGCTCCAAAGTGAACCGGTCTACCGTTCTCCGGGGCGGCCGCCGGAGACCAGTTCTACCCGGCTCCGAGGCCGGCCTGCCGCCCAGGGGCATCCCCTTTTCGCCAGCAGGGAGGGTGCTGCAGCGGCCCGCGGCGCCGGTGTGAACAGGTTTACCCTTCTCCGGGGCGGCTGCTGCTGACCAGGTCTACCCGGGTCCGCGGCCGACCCAGCGGCGGAATTCACCTGCCGCCGCCGGCGTGGGCGCTGCAGCGGACCGCAACTCGGGGGTCAACAGGTCTACCCTTCTCCGGGTCGGCCGCCGGAGACCAGGTCTAGACCAGGTTTACCCTGCTCCAGGACAGGCAGGCCAGCCGGCGGCATCCGCCTTCCGCCGGTGGCGAGGGCTCTGCAGCGGCCCGTGGCACCGGGGTGAACAGGTCTACCCTTCTCCGGGTCGGCCCCGACCAGGCAGCAGCATCCCCCTGCCGCTGGCGGAGAGGGCGCTGAAGCGGCCCGCATCGCAGTGGCGAACAGGTGCACCCTTCTCCGCGCCGGCCGCCGGAGTCCAGGTCTACCCGGCTCCGAGGCCGGAAAGCCGGCCGGCGGCATCCGCCTTTAGCCGGAGGGGAGGGCGCTGCAGCGGCCCGCAGCGTCGGGGTGAACAGGTCTACACTTCTCCGAAGCAACCGCAGGTAACCAGGTCTACCTGGTTCCGAGGCCGCACAGCAAGCCTACGACATCCGCCTCCCGGCGGCAGGGAGGGCGCTACAGCGGCCCGCGGCTCCGGGCTGAACAGGTCTACCCTTCTCCGGGGCGGCCGCCGGAGACCAGGTCTACTTGGCTTCGGGGTCGGCCGGCCCTCAGGATCCACCTGTAGCCGCCGACGAGGGCGCTAAAGCGACTCGCGGCTCCGGGGTGAACAGGCCTACCCTTCTCCGGGGCGGCCGCCGAAGACCAGGTTTACCCTGCTCCAGGACAGGCAGGCCAGCCGGCGGCATCCGCCTTCCGCCGGTGGCGAGGGCTCTGCAGCGGCCCGTGGCACCGGGGTGAACAGGTCTACCCTTCTATGGGGCAGCCGCCGGAGACCAGGACTTCCCGGCTCCGGGTCCCGCCAGGCGGGATCCATGTGTTGCCGCCAGCGAGTGCGCCACCACGGCCCGTGGCTCCGGGGTGAACAAGTCTACCCTTCTAAAGGGCGGCCGCCAGAGACCAGGTCTACCCGGCTCCGGGGCGGTCCGGCCGGCCGGCTGAATGCGCCTTCTGCCGGAAGGGGAGGGTGCTGCAGCGGCCTGCGGCGCGGTGGTGAACAGGTCTACCCTTCTGCGGGTCGGCCGCCGGAGACCAGGTCACCTCGGCTCAGGGGCCGGCCGGCCGGCGTGATCCACCTGCCGCCGCCGGCGAGGGCGATGCAGCAACCCGCGGCTTCGGAGTGAACAGGTCCACCCTTCACCGGGGCGGCCGCCGGAAACCAGGTCCACCCGGCTCCGGGGCCTGCGAGCCGGCCGGCTACGTTCGCTTGCCGGAGGCGGGGAGGGCGCTGCAGCGGCCTGCGGCACCGGGGTTAACAGGCCTACCCTTCTCTGGGGCAGCCGCCGGAGACCAGGTCTACCCGGGTCCGGGGCCGGCCGGTCGGCAAGATCCACCTGCCGCTTCCGGTGAGGGCGCTGCAGCGGCCCACGGCTCCAAAGTGAACATGTCTATCCTTCTCCGGGGCGGCCGCCAGAGTCCAGGTCTACCTGGCTCCGGGGCCAGCCGGCTGGCCGGCGACATCCGCCTCCTGCCGGCGGGGAGGACGCTGCAGCGGCCCGCGGCGCCGGGCTGAACAGGTCTACCCTTCTCTGAAACAACCGCCGGAGACCAGGTCTTGTTGGCCTTGGGGCCGGCCGGCTGGCCGGCGGCATCCGCCTCCTGCCGGCAGAGAGGGCACTGCAGCGGCCCGCATCGCAGTGGTGAACAGGTCTACCATTCTCTGGGGCGGCCGCTGGAGACCAGTTCTACCCGGCTTCGGCGCCGGCCGGCCGGCAAGATCCACCTGCCGCTGCCGGAGGGGGTGCTGCAGTGGCCCGCGGCGCCGGGGTGAACAGGTCTACCGTTCTCTGCGGCAGCCGCTGGAGACCAGGTCTACCTGGCTCCGAGACCGGCCGGCCGGCGGGATCCACCTGCCGCCGCCGGCGAGGGCGATGCAGCAACCGGCAGCTTCAAAGTGAACAGGTCTACAATTCTCCGGGGCGGGTGCCGGAGACCAGGTCTACCCGGCTCCGGGGCCGGGCGGCCAGACGGCAGCATCCACCTCCCACCAGCGGGGAGGGCGCTGCAGCGGCTCGCGGCGCTTGTGTGAACAGTTCTACCCTTTTCTGGTGCGGCCGCCGGAGACCAGGTCACCTCGGCTCCGGAGTGGGCCGGCCGGCCAGCTGAAATCGCCTTCCGCCAGAAGGGGAGCGCGCTGCAGCGGCCTGCGGCGTGTTGTTGAACAGGTCAACCCTTCTCCAGGGCGGCCGCCAGGGACCAGGTCTCCTCGGCTCCCGGGCCGGCCGGCCGGCGGGATCCACCTGCCGCCGCCGGCGAGGGCGATGCAGCAACCCGCGGCTCCGGAGTGAACAGGTCTACCCTTCTCCGGGGCGGGTGCCGGTGACCAGGTCTTAGCGGCTCCGGCTTAGAGGGCGCTGCAGCGGCCCGCGGCGCCGGGGTGAACATGTCTACCCTACTCTGGGGCGGCCGCGGGAGACCAGGTCTACCCGACTCCGGGGTTGGCCGGCCAGCAGGATCCCCCTGCCGCCAACGGGGAGGGCGCTGCAGCGGCCTGCGGCAGGGGGGGTGAACCTGTCTACCCTTTTCCGGGGCGGCCGATGGAGACCAGGTCTACCCGGGTCCGTGGCCTGCCGGCCGGAGGGACCTACCTGCCACCGCCGGCAAGGGCGCTGCACCGACCAGTAGCGCCGGTGTGAACAGGTCTACCGTTCTCCGGGGCGGCAGCCAGAGACCAGGCCTACTCGGCTCCGGGGCCGGCAGGCTGGCCGGCAGAATCCGCCTGCCGTCGACAGGGAGCGCGCTACGGCGGCCCGCGGCGCCGGAGTGAACAGGTCTACCCTTCTCCGGGGCGGTCGCCAGAGTCCAGATCTGCCCGGCTCCAGGGCCGGCAGGCCGGCGGTGGCATCCGCCTGTAGCGAGAGGGGAGGGAGCTGCAGCGGCCCGCAGCCGAGGGGTGAACAGGTCTACACTTCTCCGAAGCAACCGCCAGAGACCATGTCTACCTGGCCTTGGGGCCGGTTGGCTGGCCGGCGGCATCCGCCTCATGCCGGCAGAGAGGGCGCTGCAGCGGCCTGCATCGCAGTGGTGAACAGGTCTACCCTTCTCCGGAGCTGCCGCTAGAGACCAGGTCTTCCCAACTCCGGGGCCGGCCGGCCGGCGGAATCCACCTGCTGCTGCCGGCGAGGGAGCTGCAGCGGCCCGCGGCTCCGGGGTGAACAGGTCTACCCTTCTTTGGGGCAGCCGCCGGAGACGAGGTCTACCCGGCTCCATGGCTGGCAGGCCGGCCGGCAGCATCCGCCTGCCGCCGGATGGGAGGGCGCTGCAGTGGCAGCGGCGGCGGGGTGAACAGGTCTACACCTCTCCGAAGCGGCCGCCAAAGACTAGGTCAACCTGGCTCCGAGGCCGGCTGTCCGTCCAGCGGCATCCGTCTCACGCTGGCGGGTAAGGCGTTGCAGCGCCATGCGGCGCCGGTGTGAACAAGTCTACCATTCTACGGGGCGGCCACCGAAGACCATATGCACCCGCCTGCGAGGCCGGCCGCCCGGCCGGCGGCATCTGCCTCAGGCCGGCGGGGAAGACGCTGCAGCGGCCCGCAGAGCAGGGGTGAACAGGTGTACCCTTATCCGGGGCTGCCACCAGAGACCAGGTTTACCCGGTTCCGGGGCCGGACGGACGGCCTGGGGAATCCGCCTTCCGCCGGAAGGGGAGGGCGCTGCAGCGGCCCGCAATGCTGGGTGAACAAGTCCACCCTATTCTGGGGCGGCCGCCAGAGACCGGGTCTACCCGGCTCCGAGGCCGCCCGGCCGGCCGGCAGCATCTGCCTGCCGTCGGCAGGGTGGGTGCTATAGCGGCCCGCGGTGCCGAGGTGAACAGGTCAACCCTTCTCCAGGGCGGGCACTGGAGACCAGGTCTAACCGACTCCGGGGCCGGCCGGCCAGCAAGATCCACCTGCCGCTGCTGGCGAGGGCGTTGCAGCAACCTGCGGCTCTGGAGTGAACAGGTGTATCCTTTTCCGGGCGGTCGCCAGAGTCCAGGTCTACCCGGCTCCGGGGCCGGCAGGCCGGTTGGCAGCATCCGCCTGTAGCCAGGGGGGAGGGAGCTGCAGCGGCCCGTATCCGAGGGGTGAACAGGACTACACTTCTCCGAAGCATCCGCCGGAAACCAGATCTACCCGGTTCCGAGGCCCCCGGCCAGCCAGCGGCATCCGCCTCCCGCCGGCGGGGAGGGCGCTGCAGCGTCCCGCGGCGCCGGTGTGAACAAGTCTACTTTTCTCCGGGGCGGCCGCCAAAGACCAGGTCTACCCGGCTTCGGGCGGCACGACCGGCTGGCGGCATCCGCCTGTCGTCGACAGGGAGGGCGCTACAGCGCCCTGCGGCGCCGGGGTGAACAGGTCTACCCTTCTCCGGGGCGGCCGCTGGAGACCAGGTCTACCTAGCTTCGGGGCCGGCCAACAGGCCGGAAGCATCCACATTCCACCGGCGAGGAGGACGCTGCAGCGGACCGCGGCGCCGGGGTGAACTGGTCTACCCTTCTCCGAGGCGGCCTCCGTAGGCCAGGTCTACCAGGTTCCAGGTCCGGCCAGCCAGCCGAATCAACCTGCCACCACCGGCGAGGGAGCTGCAGCGGCCTGCGGCTCTGGGGTGAACAGGTCTACCCTTCTCTGGGGCAGCGGCCGGACACCAGTTCTACCCGGCTCCGGGGCTGGCAGGCCGCCCGGCGGCATCCGCCTGCCGCTGGAGGGGAGGGCGCTGCAGTGGCAAGTGGCGGCATGGTGAACAGGTCTACATTTCTCCGAAGCGGCCGCGAAAGACCATGTCCACCCGGCTCCGAGGCCGGCCGGCCGGCCGGCAGCATCTGCCTCACGCCGGCGGGGAAGACGCTGCAGCGGCCCGCGGTGCCGCGGTGAACAGGTCTACCCTTCTCCGGGGCTGCCGCGAGAGACCAGGTCTACCCTTCTCCGGGGCGGCCGCCCGAGACCAGGTCTACCTGGCTTCGGGGCCGGCCAAGAGGCCGGAAACATCCGCATTCCGCCGGCGAGGAGGGCGCTGCAGCGGCCCAAGGCGCCGGGGTGAACAGGTCTACCCTTCGCCAGGGCGTCCGCCAATGACCGGGTCTACCCGGCTCTAAGGCCGGCCGGCCGGTCGGCGGCATCAACCTACTGCCGGCGGGGAGGTCGCAGCAGCGGCCAGCGGTGCCTGGGTTAACAGGTCTACACTTCTCCGGGCGGCCGCCGAAGACCAGGTCTCCCCGGCTCCGGGGCCGGCCAGCCGCCGGGCAGCATCCACCTCCTGTTGGCGAAGAGGGCGCTGCAGCGGCCTGCGGCGCCAAGGTGGACAGGTCTACCTATTTCCGGGGTGGCCGCCAGAGATCACGTCTACCCAGCTCGTGGCCGGCCAGACAGCCGGCGGCGTCCGCCTTCCGCCGGAGAGGAGGGCGCTGCAGCGCCCCGTGGCGCTGGAGTGAACAGGACTGCCCATCACCAGGGCGGCCGCCGGAGACCAGGTCTACCTGGCTCTGGGGCCAGCCGGCTGGCGGGCGGCATCCGCCTCTTGCTGGCGGGGAGGACGCTGCAGCGGCCCGCGGCGCCAGGGTGAACAGGTCAACACTTCTCCGAAGCAACCGCCAAAGACCAAGTCTACCTGGCTTTGGGGCCAGCCGGCCGGCCAGCGGAATCCACCTGCCTCCGCCAGCGAGGGCGCTGCAGCGGCCCGCGGCTCCGGGGTGAACAGGTCTACCGTTCTCTGGAGCCCTGGTGGAGACCAGGTCTACCCGGCCCCGAGGCCGGCCGGGCAGCGGAATCCACCTGCCGCCGCCGGCGATGACGCTGCAGCGGACCGCGGCGCCGGGGTGAACTGGTCTACTCTTCTCCGAGGCGGCCTCCGTAGGCCAGGTCTACCAAGTTCCAGGTCCGGCCAGCCAGCCGAATCAACCTGCCACCACCGGCGAGGGAGCTGCAGCGGCCTGCGGCTCTGGGGTGAACAGGTCTACCCTTCTCTGGGGCAGCGGCCGGACACCAGGTCTACCTGGCTCCGGGGCTGGAAGGCTGGCCGGCGGCATCCGCCTGCCGCTGGATTGGAGGGCGCTGCAGTGGCAAGTGGCGGCAGGGTAAACAGGTCTACATTTCTCCGAAGCGGCCGCGAAAGACCATGTCTACCCGGCTCCGGGGCTGGCCGGCCGGCGAGATCCACCTGTCGCCGCCGGCGAGGGCGCTGCAGTGCCTCGTGGCTTCCAGGTTAACAGGTCTACCCTTCTCCGGGGCGGCTGCCGAAGACCAGGTTTACCCGTCTCTGGGGCCGGTCGGCTGGCCGGCGCGATCCGCCAGCCGCTGGAGGGGAGGGTGCTGCAGCGGCCCGCGGCGCTGGGTGAACAGGTCTACCCTTCTCCGGGGCGGCCGCCGGAGACCAGGTCTACCCGGCTCCGGGGCCCGCCTGCCGGCCAGGTCCACCTGCCGCTGCCGGTGAGGGCGCTGCAGCAACCCACGGCTCCGGAGTGAACAGGTCTACCCTTCTCTGGGGCGGCTGCCGGAGTCCGGGTCTACCCAACACCAGGGCCGGCTGGCCGGCCGTCGGCATCCGCATGCCACCGTAGGGGAGGGCGCTGCAGTGGCCCGCGGCGCCGGTGTGAACAGGTCTACCCTTCTCCGGGGCGGCCGCCGGAGACCAGGTCTACCCGGCTCCGGGGTCGGCCGGCCGGCCAGCGGCATCTGTCTTCCGCTGG
This sequence comes from Muscicapa striata striata, assembly GCA_030060385.1. Taxonomy (NCBI): domain Eukaryota; kingdom Metazoa; phylum Chordata; class Aves; order Passeriformes; family Muscicapidae; genus Muscicapa; species Muscicapa striata. The sequence continues at coordinate 913 of JAREIS010004534.1, read as the reverse complement.
CGGGGTGGGCACTGCAGCGGCCCGCGGCGCTGGTGTAAACAGATCTACCCTTCTCCGGGGCGGCCGCCGGAGATGAGGTCTACCTGGCTCCTGGGCGGGCCGGCCGGCCGGCTGAATGCGCCTTCCGCCGGAAGGGGAGGGCGCAGCAGCTGCCCGCGGCGCCGGTTTGAACAGACTTAACCTTCTCCAAGGCGGCCGCCGGAGACCACGTCTACCCGGCTCCGGGGCCGGCCGGCCGGCAAGATCCACCTGCCGCTGCCGGCTAGGGCGCTGCAGCAACCTGCGGCTCCGGAGTGAAGAGGTCTACCCTTCTCCGGGGCGGCTGCCGGAGTCCAGGTCTACCTGGCTCCGGCGTCGGCTGGGCGGCCGGCGGCATCCGCCTCCACTGGAGAGGAGGGCGCTGCAGCGGCCCGCGGCCGTGGAGTGAACAGGTCTACACTCCCCGGGGCCCCCGCCGGAGACCAGGTCTACCCAGTTCCAGGGCCAGACGGCCGGCCGGAGGCATCCGTCTACCGCCGGCTTGGATGGAGCTGCAGCGGCCCGTGCCTCCGGGGTGAACAGGTCTACCCTTCTCCGGGGCGGCCGCCGGAGACCAGGTCTACATGGCTTTGCGGCCTGCCGACCGGCTGGCATCATCCGCGTGTTGCTGCCGGTGGAGGGGGCGCTTCAGTGGCCCGTGGCGCCGGGGTGAACAGGTCTACCCTTTGCCGGGCGGCCGCCGGAGACCAAGACTACCCGGCCCCGAGGCCGGCCGGCTGGCCGGGCGGCATTCACCTGCGGCCGGGCGGGGAGGGCGCTGCAGCGGCCCATGGCGCCAGGGTGGACAGGTCCACACTTCTCCGGGCGGACGTCAGAGACCAGGTCTACCCGGCCCAGGGCCAGTCGGCCTGGCATCGTCATCTGCCTGCAGCCG
>JAREIS010004533.1:0-12968 GCA_030060385.1 Muscicapa striata striata | reverse complement strand
CCTTTTGGGGGGGGGCCCCCCCCCCCCCGGGGGGCAGCCCCCCGCCGGAGGGGGGCCTGTTCCCCCCCGGGGGGGCCGCCCCCCCGGGGCCTCAGCCCCCCCGCCGGCAACAGGCGGTCCGCGGCGGGCCCGGCGGCCCGGGCAGGGACCTGGTCTCCGGCCGCCGGAAAAGGGGGAAAACCTTTTCCCCCCGGCCCGGGCCGCCCCCCCCCCCCCCAGGGGTTTTCCCCCCGGGGCCCGGGGCCCGCCCGGGTGACCTGGTCCCGGGCCCGCGGAAAGAGGCAGACCTTTCACCCGGCCGAGGTGCGGCCCCCCCTCCCCGCGGGGGCAACGGATGCCCCCCGGCCCGGCCCGCCGGCCGGCCGGGACCTGGTCTCCGGCCGCCCGGAAAAGGGGAGACCTGTTCCCCCCGGGCCCCGGGGGCCCCGCTCAGCGCCCTCCCGCCCGGCAGGCGGATCCCCCCGGGGGGCGGGGCCCGGGGCCCGGGTAGCCTGGTCTCCGGCCGCCGGAAAGGGAGACCTGTTCACCCGGCGCCGAGGGCCGCGCCCCCCCGCCGGCGGCAGGCGGTCCGCCCGGGGCGGCCGGGAGGAGCCTGGTCCCCGGCCGCCCCGGAAAGGGAACCGTTCCCCCTGGCCCCGGGCGCTGCACCCCCTCCCGCCGGCGAAGGCGGATCCGCCCGGGGGGCCCCCGGGCGGGTAGCCTGGTCTCGGGGCCCCCCCGGAGAAGTGACCGTTCCCCGGCGCCGGGGGCGCGCAGCCCTCCCCTGGCCAGGCGAGGGCGGCCCCCCCGGCCCCCGGCGGGCCCCGGGCCCGGGCCCCGGCCGCCCGGAAAAAAGGGTCCCCTTTCCCCCCCGGGGAGGGCCGCGGCCCTCCCCGGCAACAGGCGGATCCCCCCGGCCACCGGCCCGGGATGCCGGGGTCTCGGCCCCCGGAGAAAAGGAGCCTTTACCACGGCCCGGGGCCTGCAGCCCCTCCCCCCGGGCGGCAGGGGCCCCGGGGCCCGGCCCCCCCGGCCGGGCAGCCCTGGTCTTGGGGCCGCCGGAAAAGGGGGCCCTTTTCCCCGGGCCCCGGGGTGGCGCCCCTCCCCCCCGGGCCGCAGGCCATGCCCGGCCGGCCCCCGGGCGGGTGCCTGGTCTCCGGCCGCCCGGAGGCGGCAGACCTTTTTCACCCGGCGCCGAGGTCGCTGCAGGCCCTCCCCGCCGGCGGGGGCCCCGGATCCCGCGGCCGCCGGCCGGCCCCGAGCGGGTGGGCCTGGTCTCCGGCCGCCCCGGAGAAGGGGAGCCTGTTCACCCCGCCCCGGGGGCCGCTGCAGCGCCCTCCCTCGCCCGGCGAGGCGGAAATGCCGCCGGCCGGCCCGGCCGGCCCCAGAGCCGGGGCCGGGGCCCCCCGGCCGCCCGGAGAAGGGCAGACCTTTTCACCCCGGTGCCGAGGGCGCTGCAGGCCCTCCCGGCCCGACAGGCGGATGCCGCCCGGCCGGCTGGGCCCCGGGGCCCGGGTGACCTGGTCTCGGCCCCCCCGAAAGGTAACCTGTTCACCCCGGCGCCGAGGGCGCAGCGCCCCCGGCCGGCCGGCGGGCCCCGCCGGCCGGCGGCCGGGCGGGTGAGCCTGGTTCCGGCGCCCCGGAGAAAGCTGGACCTGTTCACCCCGGCGCCGAGGGCCGCTGCGGGCCCTCCCCGCCGGCGAGGCGGATGCCGCCGGCCGGCGTCCGGCCGGGCCGGGTAGACCTGGTCTCCGGCGCCCCCGGAAAAGGGGTGACCTGTTCACCCGGCGGGCGCCCTTTTTCGCCCCTCCCGCCCGGCAAAGGCGGATTCCCCGGCCGGCCGGCCAGCCCAGAGGCCGGCCTGGTCTCCGGGGGCCGGGAAAAGAAGGGAGGCCTTTTCACCCCGGCGCCGGGGCGCCTGGCCCCCCCCCCACCCGGCGAAGGCGGATGCCGCCGGCGGCCGGCGGCCCGGCCGGGAGCCTGGTCTCCGGCGGCCGCCCGGAGAAGGGAGACCTGTTCCCCGGCGCCGGGGCGCTGCCCCCTCCCCCCCGGGGACAGGCGGATACCGCCCGCCCGGCCGGCCGGAGGGAGCCTGGTCTCCGGCAGCCGCCCCGGGAAGGGGTAGACCTGTTCACCACGGCCCCGAGGGCCGCTGCACCCCCCCCGCCGGCAGAAGGCGGATCGCCGGCTGGCCGGCCGGCCCCGGGCGGGGGACCTGGTCTCCGGGCCGCCCGGAGAAAGGGTGAACCTGTTCCCCCGGCCCCGGGGGCGCTCCCCGGCCCCCCCCCCCGGGGAAGGCGGATGCCGCCCGGCCCCCCGGCCCCGGCCCCCAAGCGGGGGGCCTGGTCTCGGCCCGCCCGGAAAAAGGCAGGGCCCTTTCCCCCGGGGGCCGTTTGGGAAAACCCCCCCGCCGGCGCAGGCGGATGGGGCCGGCCCGGTGGCGGGCCCGGGTAGACCTGGTCTCCGGCCGCCCCCGGGAGGGGCCTTTTCCCCGGCCCCGGCCCGCTGCCGCCCTCCCGCCGGGCAGGCGGTTTCCCCCGGCCGGCGGCCGGCCCGGGCCGGGGGGGCCTGGTCCCCGGCCCCCCGGAGAAGGGAGACCTGTTCCCCCGGGCCCCGGAGGGCTCCCCGCCCTCCCCCCGGCGAGGCGGATCCGCCGGCGGCCGGCGGCCCGGGCCGGGGCCTGGCCCGGGGGCCGCCCAAAAAAGGGGAACCGTTCACCCGGCGCCGGGCCGCTGCACCCCCCCCGGGGCGGCAGGGGATCCGCCCGGCCGCCGGCCGGAGCGGTGGGCCTGGTCTCCGGGCCCCCGGAAAAAAGGGGCCCACCCCGGGCCGGGGGCTGCGGGCCCCCTCCCCGCGGCGCAGGCGGTGCCCCCGGCCGGCCGGCCCCCAGGGGGAAAAAGACCTGGTCTCCGGCGGCCGCCCGGAGAAGGGTAGACCTGTTCACCCGGCGCCGAGGGCGCAGCGCCTCCCGCCGGCGAAGGCGGATGCCGGCCGCAGCGGCCCCGAGCCGGGTAGACCTGGTCTCCGGCCGCCCCCGGAGAAGGGTGAACCTGTTCACCGGCGCCGGGCGCTGCAGCGCCTCCGCCGGGCAGGCGGATGCCGCGGCCGCGGCGGCCCCGAGCCGGGTAGACCTGGTCTCGGCGGCACGCCCGGAGAAGGGTGAGACCTGTTCACCCGGCGCGAGGCTGCAGCCTCCCCCGCCGGCGGCAGGCGGATGCCGCCGGCCGGCCGGCCCCGGAGCCGGGTAGACCTGGTCGCCCGGAGAGCTTTCACCCGGCCCAGGGCAGCCTTTCACCCCGGCGGCAGGTGCCGCTGCCGCCGCGCCGGTGCCGGGTCCCGGCCGCGCCGAGAGGGAGCCTGGCCCGGCGCGCAGCGCCGGGGCGGACCGCGGGGCCGCCCGGCCGGTAGACCTGGCTCCGCGGCCGCCCGAGAATAGACCTGGTCTCCGGCGGCCGCCCGGAGAAGGGTAGACCTGTTCACCCCGGCGCCGAGGGCCGCTGCAGCGCCTCCCGCCGGCGGCAGGCGGATGCCGCCGGCGGCCGGCCGCCCCGGAGCCGGGTAGACCTGGTCTCCGGCGGCCGCCCGGAGAAGGGTAGACCTGTTCACCCCGGGCGCCGAGGGCCGCTGCAGCGCCCCCCCGGCGGCAGGCGGATGCCGCCGGGCCGGCCGGCCCCGAGCCGGGTAGACCTGGTCTCCGGCGGCCGCCCGGAGAAGGGTAGACCTGTTCACCCCGGCGCCGAGGGCGCTGCAGCGCCTCCCGCCGGCGGCAGGCGGATGCCGCCGGCCGGGCCGGCCGGCCCCGAGCCGGGTAGACCTGGTCTCCGGCGGCCGCCCGAGAAGGGTAGACCTGTTCACCCCGGCGCCGAGGGCCGCTGCAGCGCCTCCCCGGCGGCGGCAGGCGGATGCCGCCGCCGGCCGGCCGGCCCCGAGCCGGGTAGACCTGGTCTCCGGCGGCCGCCCGGAGAAGGGTAGACCTGTTCACCCCGGCGCCGAGGGCCGCTGCAGCGCCTCCCCGCCGGCGGCAGGCGGATGCCGCCGGCGGCCGGCCGGCCCCGAGCCGGGTAGACCTGGTCTCCGGCGGCCGCCCGAGAAGGGTAGACCTGTTCACCCCGGCGCCGAGGGCCGCTGCAGCGCCCTCCCCCGGCCGGCGGCAGGCGGATGCCGCCGCCGGCCGGCCGGCCCCGGAGCCGGGTAGACCTGCTCCGGCGGCCGCCCGGAGAAGGGTAGACCTGTTCACCCCGGCGCCGAGGGCCGCTGCAGCGCCCTCCCGCCGGCGGCAGGCGGATGCCGCCGGCCGGCCGGCCGGCCCCGGAGCCGGGTAGACCTGGTCTCCGGCGGCCGCCCGGAGAAGGGTAGACGCGAGGCGCGCAGCGCTCCCGCCGGCGAGGCGGATCCGCCGCCGGCCGCCCGAGCCGGAGACCTGGTCTCCGCGCCGCCCGGAGAAGGGAGACCTGTTCACCCCGCGCCGGGCGCTGAGCGCCTCCGCCGGCGCAGGCGGATCCGCCGGCCGGCCGGCCCCGAGCCGGAGACCGGCTCCGGCGCCCGAGAAGGGAGACTTCCCGGCCGAGGCAGGCTCCGCCGGGGGACCGGCCGGCGCCGAGCCGGGACTGCCGCGGCCGCCGAGAAGGTAACCTTTCACCCGGCCGGCGCAGGCCTCCCCCGGCAGGCGGTCCGCCGCCGCGGCCCGAGCCGGAGACCTGGTCTCGGCCGCCCGAGAAGGGTAGACCTGTTCACCCGGGCGAGGCCGCTGCAGGCCTCCCGCCGGCGGCGGCGGATGCCGCCGGCCGCCCCGAGCCGGAGACCGGCTCGGCCGCCCGAGAAGGGTAGACCTGTTCACCGGCGCCGAGGCGCTGCAGCGGTAGACCTGGTCTCGGCGGCCGCCCGGAGAAGGGTAGACCTGTTCACCCGGCGCCGAGGCCGCTGCAGCGCCTCCCGCCGGCGACAGGCGGATGCCGCTGCGGCCGGCGGCCCCGAGCCGGGTAGACCTGGTCTCCGGCGGCCGCCCGGAGAAGGGTGGACCTGTTCACCCGGCGCCGAGGGACGCCAGCGCCCTTCCCCGCCGGCGGCAGGCGGATGCCGCCGGCCGCGGCCCGAGCCGGTAGACCTGGTCTCCGCGGCCGCCCGAGAAGGGTAGACCTGTTCACCCGGCGCGAGGCGCTGCAGCGCCTCCGCCGGCGGATGCGCCCGCCCCGCTTGGTCGGCGCCGGAGAAGGTAGACTGCCCGCGCGAGGCGCCAGGCCTCCGCCGCGGCAGGGGATGCGCGGGGCGGCCGCCCGAGCCGGAGACCTGGTCTCCGGGCCGCCGAGAAGGGAGACCTGTTCACCGGCGCCGAGGCGCGCAGCGCCCGCCGCGGCAGGCGGATGCGCGGCCGGCGCCCCGAGCCGGGAGACCTGGTCTCCGCGCGCCCGGAGAAGGGTGACCTGTTCACCCCGGCGCCGAGGCGCGCAGCGCTCCGCCGGGCGGCGGATGCGGCCGCGCCCCGAGCCGAGACGGTCCCGGCGCGCCCGGAAGGGAGACCTGTTCACCCGCGCCGAGGGCTGCAGCCCTCCGCGGCAGGCGGATGCCGCCGGCGGCCGGCCGAGCCGTAGACTGGCTCGGCCGCCGGAGAAGGGTAGACCGTTACCGCGCCGAGGCGCGCAGCGCCTCGCCGGCGCAGGCGGATGCCGCCGGCCGGCGGCCCCGGAGCCGGAGACTGGTCTCCGGCGCGCCCGAGAAGGAGACTGTCACCCGGCGCGAGGGCCGCCAGCGCCCCGCCGGCGCAGGCGGATGCCGGCCGGCCGGCCGGCCCCGGAGCCGGGTAGACCTGGTCTCCGGCGGCCGCCCCGAGAAGGGAGACCGTTCACCCGGCCGAGGGCCGGCAGCCTCCCGCCGGCGGCAGGCGGATGCCGCGCTGGCCGCCCCCGGAGCCGGAGACCTGGCCCGCGCGCCCGGAGAAGGGAGACCACCACCGGGGCGCCGAGGCGCTGCAGCGCCTCGCGGCGCAGCGCGCCGGCGCGCGCCGCCCCGAGCCGGTGAGCCGGCCGGCGGCCGCCCCGGAGAGGGTAGACCTGCCCCCGGCGGCCGCCGGGACGTGCAGCGCCCCGCCGCGGAGGCGGATGCCGCGCCGCGGCCGCCCGAGCCGGGTAGACCTGGTCTCCGGCGGCCGCCCGAGAAGGGTAGACTGTTCACCCCGACTCGGCCCCGGGGAGCCCGCGCCGGCCGCGGAGACTGTCCCGCGCCGAGGAGACTGACCGGCCGGACCTAGGCCCCCGGCGAGCGCCGCCCAGCGGACGCCGCGGCCCCGAGAAGGGACCGGGCGGCCTGCAGGCCCCCGGAGGCGATGCCGCGCCGCCGGCCGAGCCGGACTGTCCCGGCGCCCCGAGAGGGTAGACTGTTACCCGCGCGAGGGCCAGCCCTCGCCGGCAGGCGGATGCCGCCGCCGGCCCCCGAGCGGTAGACTGGTCTCGGCCGCCCGAGAAGGGTAGACCTGTTCACCCCGGCGCGGGGCGCAGCGCCCCGCGGCGAGGCGGTGCCGCCGCCGCGCCCGAGCCGGGAGACTGCCGCGCCGCCCGAGAAGGTAGACCTGTTCACCGCCGAGGGCCGCTGCAGGCCTCCGGCGAGGCGGATGCGCGCGGCGGCCCGAGCCGGTAGACTGGCTCGGGCCGCCGAGAAGGGTAGACTGTCACCGCCGAGGCCAGCGCCTCCGGCAGGCGGATGCGCGCCGCGGCCCGAGCGGAGACCCGCCCCGGAGGGAGACATCCCCGCCGGCCAGCGCCCGCCGCGGGATCGCCGGCGCCGGCCGAGCCGGAGACGTCCGGCCCCGAGAAGGGAGACTGTCACCGCGAGGGCGCAGCCTCCGGCGGCAGGCGATGCCGCCGCCGCCGGCCCGCGAGACGGTCCGGCGCCCGGAGGTAGACCTGTTCACCGCGGGGCGCCAGCGCCCGCCGGCGCGGGATGCCGCGCGGCCGGCCGCCCGAGCGGTAGACCTGGTCCCGGCGCGCCCGGAGAAGGGAACCTGTTCCCGGCGCCCGAGGCGCTGCAGCCTCACGCGGCGCGGATGCCTGCGCCGGCCGCCCGGAGCGGATGACCTGGCCCGCGGCCGCCCGAGAAGGGTAGACCTGGCTGCCCACCCGGGAGGACGCTGACGCCCCCGGCCGGGCAGCGCGCATGCCGCCGCGCCGGCCGCCCGAGCTCGGTAGACCTGAGCTGTCCGCGCCCCGGAAGGAGACTGTTCACCCCGGCGCAGGACGCTGCAGCCTCGCCGGGGCAGGCGGATGCTGCCGCCGGCCGGAGCCGGGGCCCTCGGCGGACCTGGTCCGGGGCGGCCGCCGAGAGGAGACCTGTTCACCCCGGCGCCGAGGCGCGCTGGCGCCTTCCCCGGCGGCAGGGCAGTGCCGCCGGGCCAGGCCGGCCCTGAGCCGGAGACCTGTCTCCGCGCCGCCCCGGAGAAGGGTAGACCTGTTCACCCCGGCGCCGAGGCGCTGCAGCGCCTCCGCCGGCGAGGCGGATGCCGCGGCCGGCCGGCCCCGAGCCGGTAGACCTGGTCTCCGCGGCCGCCCGAGAAGGGAGACTGTCACCCGGCGCCGAGGGCGCGCAGCCTCCCGCCGGCGGGCGGATGCCGCCGGCCGGCCGCCCGAGCCGGTAGACTGGTCCCGGCGCCGCCCGGAGAAGGGTAGACCGTTCACCCGGCGCGAGGCGCTGCAGCGCCCCGCCGGCGCAGGCGGATGCCGCTGCGGCCGGCCGCCCGAGCCGGAGACCTGGTCTCCGGCGGCCGCCCGAGAAGGGTAGACCTGTTCACCCCGGCGCCGAGGGCGCTGAGCGCTCCCCGGCAAAGGCGGATGCGCCGCCGGCCGCCCCGAGCCGGTAGACCTGGTCTCCGCGGCCGCCCGGAGAAGGGTAGACCGCACCCCGCCGAGGCCGCAGCGCCTCCCGGCGCAGGCGATGCCCGCCGGCGCCCGAGCCGGTAGACCTGGTCTCGGCGCCGCCCGAGAAGGGTGACCTGTTCACCCGCGCAGGGCGCGCAGCCCTCCCGCCGGGCAGGCGGATGCCGCGCCGGCCGCCGGCCCCGAGCCGGGTAGACCTGGCTCCGGCGGCGCCCGGAGAAGGGTAGACTGTTCACCCGGCCAGGGCCAGCGCCCCCGCGCAGGCGGATGCGCCGGCGGCCGCCCGAGCCGGTAGACTGGCCGCGGCCGCCCGAGAAGGTAGACTGTCACCCGCCGAGGCGCCAGCCCCGCCGCGCAGGCGGATGCCGCGCCGCCGGCCGCCGAGCCGTAGACCTGGTCCCGCGCGCCCGAGAAGGGAGACCGTCACCCGCGCCGAGGCGCCAGCGCTCCCGCCGGCGGAGGCGGATGCGCGGCCGCCGGCCGCCCGAGCCGGAGACCTGTCCGCGCCGCCCGGAGAAGGGTGACCTGTTCACCCGCGCCGAGGCGCTGCAGCGCTCCCGGGCAGGCGGATGGCCGGCCGGCCGCCCCGAGCCGGAGACCTGGTCTCCGGCGGCCGCCCGAGAAGGGTAGACCGTTCACCCCGGCGCCGAGGCGCGAGCGCTCCGCGCAGGGATGCCCGCCGGCGCCGCCCCGGAGCCGAGACTGGCTCCGGCCGCCCGAGAAGGGGACCTGTTCACCCGGCGCCGAGGGCCAGCGCCCCGCGGGCAGGCGGATGCCGCCGCGGCCGCCCGAGCCGGTAGACTGGCCCGCGCCGAGAAGGAGACTCACGGCCGAGGCGCACCCGCCGGGAGCGCCGCCGCCGGGAGACGCCGGCCAGGGACGCCCGGAGGCGCCCGGAGGATCGGGCCGCCGGCTCGCGCCGAGGGACTTCACCGCGCGGCGCTAGCGCTCCGCGGCGCGATGCCGCCGCGCCCGGAGCGGTAGACTGCTCCGCGCGCCGAGAAGGTAGACCTGTCACGCGCCGGGACGCGGCCTCCGCCGCGGCGGGATGCCGCCGCGCCGCCGCCCGAGCAGACCTGGTCCCGCGGCCGCCCGAGAAGGACCGGTCCCCCCGGCGCCGACCAGGCCGGCCATGATCACCGCGCGGCGGCCGCCGGGGGGGGAGCCGCCGCCGAGCCGAGTCCGCCGAAAGGAGACTGTCACCGCGCAGCAGCGTCGCCGGAGCGGATGGCGCGCGACCGCGCCCGGCCCGAGAAGCTCCCGCGAGGACGCGCGCCGCGGTAGCGCGCCCGCCGCGAGGACGTCCGGCGCCGGAGAAGGGTAGACCGTTACCCGGCGCCGAGGCGCTGCGCCTCCGCCGCGCAGGCGGATCCGCGCCGGCCGCCCCGAGCCGGGTAGACTGGTCCCGCGGCCCGAGAAGGTAGACTGTCACCCGCGCAGGCTGCAGCGCTTCCCGCGGAGGGGATGCCGCCGGCCGCCGCCGAGCCGGGTAGACTGTCCCGGGCGCCGAGAAGGGAGACCTGTCACCCGGCGCGAGGAGCGCAGCGCCCCGCCGGCGAGGCGGATGCGCGCCGGCCGCCGGCCCCGAGCCGGGTAGACCTGGTCCCGCGCGCCCGAGAAGGTAGACCTGTTCACCCCGCGCCGAGGCGCTGCAGCGCCTCCGCGGCAGGCGGATCGCCGCGCGGCCGGCCCCGGAGCCGGTAGACCTGGTCTCCGGCGCCGCCGGAGAAGGGTAGACCTTTCACCCGGCGCCGAGGCTCAGCCCTCGCCGGCAGGCGGATGCCGCGCCGCCGGCCGGCCCCGAGCCGGAGACTGGCTCCGGCGCGCCGAGAAGGCAGCTGTCACCCGGCCAGGGCCTGCAGCCCTCCCGGCGCAGGGATGCCGCGCGGCCGCCCGAGCCGGAGACCTGTCCGGCGCCGCCGAGAAGGGTAGACCTGTTCACCCGCGCCGAGGGCGCTGCAGCGCCCCGCGCAGGAGCGCCGCCGCCGGCGTAGACTGGTCTCGGGCGCCCGAGAAGGGTAGACTGTTCACCCGGCCAGGCGCGAGCGCCTCGCCGGCGAGATGCCGCGCCGCGCCGGAGCCGGGTGACTGTCCGCGCGCCGAGGGGAGACCTCACCCGGCGCGAGGCTGCAGCGCCCCGCCGGCAGGCGGATGCCGCGCGCCGCCGCCCGAGCCGGAGACCTGGTCCCGGCGCCCGAGAAGGGTAGACTGCACCCGGCGCGAGGCGCTGCAGCGCCTCCGCCGCGGAAGGCGGATGCCGCGCCGGCCGGCCCCGGAGCCGGGTAGACTGGTCTCCGGCCGCCCGGAGAAGGGTAGACTGTTCACCCGGCGCCGAGGCGCTGCAGCGCCTCCCGGGCGGCAGGCGGATGCCGCCGCCGGCCGCGCCCGAGCCGGTAGACCTGGCCCGCGGCCGCCGAGAAGGGTAGACCTGTTCACCCGGCGCCGAGGCGCTGCAGCGCCTCCCGCCGGCGCAGGCGGATGCCGCGGCCGCGGCCGCCCGAGCCGGTAGACCTGGTCTCCGGCGGCGCCCGAGAAGGGTAGACCTGTTCACCCGGCGCCGAGGGCCGCAGGCCTCCCGCGGCGGCAGGCGGATGCCGCCGGCCGGCCGGCCCCGAGCCGGGAGACCTGGTCTCCGGCGGCCGCCCGAGAAGGGTAGACCTGTTCACCCGGCGCCGAGGGCGCTGCAGCGCCTCCCGCCGGCAGGCGGATGCCGCCGCCGGCGGCCCCGAGCCGGTAGACCTGGTCTCCGGCGCCGCCCGAGAAGGGTAGACCTGTACCGCGCGGCGGCCCGCGCGGCGATGCCGCGCGCGCCGGCGACTGTCGCGGCGCCGAGAAGGGAGACTTCCGCGCCGGCTGCAGCGCCCGCCGGCGGGCGGATGCCGCGGCCGCGCCCGACGGACTCCGGCGCCGAGAAGGGGACTGTCACCGCGCGAGGCGCTGAGCGCCCCCCGCGGCAGGCGGATCGCGGCGCCGAGCGGACCGCTCGGCCCCGAGGGGTAGCGACCGGCCGGCGCGCCGCGGCCCCCGCCCGAGGACTGGCGCGCCGAGAGACTTCACCCCGGCGCCGAGGCGCTGCAGCCCTCGCCGGCGCAGGCGGATGCCGCGCGCCGCCGCCCCGAGCCGAGACCTGGTCTCCGGCGCCGCCCGAGAAGGTAGACCTGTCACCCGGCGCCGAGGACGCGCAGCGCCTCCCCGGCGCAGCGATGCCGCGCCGGCCGGCCGGCCCGAGCCGGTAGACCTGGTCTCCGGCGGCCGCCCGAGAAGGGTAGACCTGTTCACCCGGCGCGAGGCCCGAGCGCCTCCGCCGGCGCAGGCGGATGCCGCCGGCCGGCCGGCCCGAGCCGGTAGACCTGGTCTCCGGCGGCCGCCCGGAGAAGGTAGACCTGTTCACCCGGCGCCGAGGCGCTGAGCGCCTCCGCGGCGGCAGGCGGATGCCGCCGCGGCCGGCCGCCCGGAGCCGGTAGACTGGTCTCCGGCGGCCCCGAGAAGGGTAGACCTGTTCACCCGCGCCGAGGCGCGCAGCGCTCCGCCGCGCAGCGGCGGTGCCGCCGAGCCGGAGCCTGGCCCGGCGCCGAGGGGTAGACCTGTTCACCCGGCGCGAGGCGCTGCACGCCCGCCGGGCAGGCGGATGCCGCGCCGGCGCCCCGGAGCCGGTAGACCTGGTCCCCGCGCCCGGAGAAGGGTAGACCTGTTCACCCCGCGCCGAGGGCGCTGCAGCCCTCGCCGGCAGGCGGATGCCGCGCCGGCCGGCGGCCCGAGCCGGTAGACCTGGTCTCCGGCGCCGCCGAGAAGGTAGACCTGTCACCCGGCGCCGAGGGCGCGCAGCGCCTCCGCGCGGCAGGCGGATGCCGGCCGGCCGGCCGGCCCCGAGCCGGTAGACCTGGCTCCGGCGCCCGAGAAGGGTAGACCTGTTCACCTCGCGCCGGGCGCTGCAGCGCCTCCCGCCGCGAGGCGGATGCCGCCGCCGGCGGCCGCCGAGCCGGAGACTGTCTCCGCGGCCGCCCGAGAAGGGAGACTTCACCCCGGGCCGAGGCGCGCAGGCCTCCGCCGCGCAGGCGGATGCCGCGCGGGCGGCCGCCCCGAGCCGGTAGACCGGGGCCGATGGCGGCAGGGCGATGCCGTGACCGCGCCTGCCGGCGCTCCGGAGCCGCGCGCGCCCCGGTGGCGGCCCGAGAAGGGTAGACTCACCGGCAGGTGAGCGCCCCGCGGCGGATGCCGCGCCGCGCCCGAGCAGACCTGGCCGCGCCCGAGAAGGTGACCTGTCACCCGGCGAGGGCCGCCGGCCTCCCGCGGCGCAGGCGGATGCCCGCCGGCCGGCCGGCCCCGAGCGGAGACCTGGCTCCGGCCGGCCCGAGCGGTGAGACCTGTCTCACCGCCGCGAGGCGTGCAGCCCCGCCGGCGCAGGCGGATGCCGCCGCCGGCCGCCGGCCAGGCGAGCCGCCGCCGCTCCGGCCGCCCGAGAAGGCGAGACCTGTCCCCGGCCGGGGCTCGCGGAGCGCTCCGCCGGCACCGGCGATGCCGGCGCCGGCGCGCCCCGGCCGGGGACTGGCCCCGGCGGCCCGCAGGGTGACCGCAGACCGGTCCCGGGCGGCGCCCCGCAGAGGGAGACTAGTCAGCCCGCGGCCGGCCGCCCAGGCCTCGTGCCGGCTCCAGGCGGAGCCGCGCGAGGCGGCCGCCCCGGAGCCGGAGACTGGCCCGCGGCCGCCCGCGACAGGGAGACCTGTTCACCGGGCGCAGGCCGGCGCCCGGAGCGGGGACCTGGCCCGGAGCCGCCCGGGAAGGGTCAGACCTGCCCCGAGCGGTGACGCTGGCGCGCCCGCCGGACAGGCGGCGACTGTCACCCGGCCGCGGGCCTCGGAGCCGTGACCTGGCTCCGGCGGCCGCCCGGAAGGGCAGACCTGTCACCCCGGAGGACAGCTCGGCGCCGGCGCGTCTTTCACCCGGCGAGCGGTGCCGCGCCAGGCCTGCCCCCGGAGCGGGAGACTGGCCGGCGGCCGCCCCGGAGAAGGGTAGACCTGTTCACCCGGCGCCAGGGCCGGAGCGCTCTCCCGCCAGGCAGGCGGATCGCCGGCGGCCGGCCGCCCGGGCCGGGTGCACCTGGCCCGGCGGCCGCCCCGAGAAGGGCAG
>JAREIS010004520.1:0-11147 GCA_030060385.1 Muscicapa striata striata | reverse complement strand
CAGAGCAAAATGAAATGATCGGATCCCTGACTAATGATTCCGATAACCATAGACTTCTTGAGAGACATGACTCCAATGTATAAGAAACTGGAGGGTGTGTTTTTAGAGAAATGCAAATGTTCGTGTCCAGGCAATGGGCCTGAGACTGGCCTGACAGCAAAATTAAAGATCAGATTTCTCCAGACTAAAGATGCCACACTAGAATCCGCTCTTTGAGAGACAATGACTCTCCAACTGCTATTAAGAAACTGGGAGGTGTGTTTTTCAGAGAAATTTGCAAATGTCGTCCAGGCATGGGCCTGAGACTGCCTGAAGCTAAAATCGAAATGATCAAGATTCTCTAGACTAAAGAGCCACCACTATAGAATCCTGGCTACTTTGGAGAGACAATGACTTCTCCAAACTGCATAAGAAACTGGAGGTGTGGTTTTTCAGAGCAAAATGGCAAATGTTGTGTCCAGGGCAATGGGCCTGAGACTGCAGGCCTGACAGCTAAAATCTCAAATGATCAGATTTCTCCTAGACTAAGATGCCACACTATAGAATCCTGGCTACTTTGAGAGACAATGACTTCTCCAAACTGCATTAAGAAACTGGGAGGGTGTGGTTTTTTCAGAGCCAAATGGCAAATGTCGTGTCCAGGCAATGGGCCTGAGACTGGCCTGAAGCAAAATTCAAATGATCAAGATTTCTCCAGACTAAGATGCCACCACATAGAATCCAGGCTACTTTGAGAGACAATGACTTCTCCAAACTGCTATTAAGAAACTGGAGGGTGTGGTTTTTCAGAGAAAATGCAAATGTCGTGTCCAGGCATGGGCCTGAGACTGGTCCTGACAGCAAAATCAAATGACTAGATTTCCAGACTAAAGATGCCACCACTGAGAATCCTGGCTCTTTTGAGAGACAATGACTTCTCCAAACTGCTATTAGAAACTGGAGGTGTGGTTTTTTCAGAGAAAATGCAAATGTGTCCTGGCTAGGCCTGAGATAAGCCTGATAGCAAACAAATGACAGATTTCCAGACAAAGAGCACACTAGAATCCTGGCTCTTGGAAGACAATGACTTCCAAACTAAAGAAACTGAGGGGTGTTCAGAGCAAAGAAAATGTTCTGCGGCATGGCCTGAGACTGGGCCTGACAGCTAAAATCAAATGACAAGATTCTCAGACAAATGCACACTAGAATCCGGCTCTTGAGAGACAATGACTCTCCAAACTGCTATAAGAACTGGAGGGTGTTTTCAGAGAAAATGCAAATGTCCGTGTCAGCAATGCCTGAGACTGGCCTGACAGCAAATTAAATGACAGATTCTAGACTAAGATGCACCACTAAATCCTGGCTGCTTGAGAGACAATGACTCTCCAAACTGCATAAGAAACTGGAGGGTGTTTTTTCAGAGCAAATGGCAAATGTCGTGTCCAGGCATGGGCCTGAGACTGGCGCTGACAGCTAAATCAATGATCAGATTTCCCAGACTAAAATGCCACACTAGAATCCGGCTTTTGGAGAGCAATGACTCTCCAAACTGCAGCATAGAAACTGAGGTGGTTTTCAGAGCAAATGGCAAAGTTCGGTCGGCAATGGCTGAGACTGCCTGACAGCAAATTCAAATGATCGGATTTCTCCAGACTAAGACGCCACCACTGAGAATCCGCTTTTGAGAGACATGTTCTCCCAGTATTAGAAACTGGGGGTGGTTTTCAGAGAAAATTGCAATGTGTTCCGGCATGGCCTGAGACTGGCCTGACAGCCAAAATCAAATGACAGATTTCTCCAGACTAAAGATGCACAATAGAATCCTGGCGCTTTGGAGAGACAATGACTTCCCAAACTGCTATAAGAAACTGGGAGGTGGTTTTTCAGAGCCAAATGGCAAATGTGTCCAGGCAAGGGCCTGAGACTGGCCTGACAGCAAAATCAAATGATCAGATTTTCCAGACTAATGAGCCACCACTGAGAACCTGGCTACTTTGAGAGACTGACTCCTCCAATGTAAAGAAACTGGGAGGGCATGTTTCACAGGAATAATTTATGGCATTACGTGTCCAGAGTCAATGGGCCTGAGACTGCAACTGAAGCTAAAATCCAAATGATCAGATTTCCTAGACTAAAGATGCACCATAAATCCATATTTGAGAGACAATGACTCTCCAAACTGGCATAGAAACTGAGGTGTGTTTTTTCAGAGAAAATGCAAATGTCCGTCCCGGCAAGGGCCTGAGACTGGCTCTGACAGCCAAATCAAATGATCAGGATTCTCCTAGACTAAATGCCACCACTAGAATCCTGCTAGCTTTGGAGAGACAATGACTCTCCAAACCGCATAAGAAACTGGGGGTGGGTTTTTCAGAGCAAATTGGCAAATGTCAGTGTCCAGGACAATGGGCCTGAGACTGGCGCTGAGAGCAAAACTCAAATGACTGGATTTCTCCTAGACTCAAGACCACTACATAGAATCGCCTGAGCACATAGACATTCTCAAATCCAAATGTAAGAAACTGAGGTGTGTTTTTCAGAGAAATGCAAATGCAGTCCGGCAGGCCTGAGACAGTCTACAGAAATCAAATGACAAGATTTCGTAAAATGCACTACCGGTCCTGAGAAATGATCTCCAAACGTTAAGAAACTGAGGTGGTTTTCAGAGAAAATAAATGTCAGTGTCCAGGCATGGCCTGAGACTGGCGCTGATGAGCAAATCTGAAATGACCAAGATTCTCCAGACTAAATGCCCCACTCATAGAATCCAGGCTGCTTGAGAGACAATGACTTCTCCAAACTCAGTAGAAACTAGGATGGTTTTTTCAGAGCAAAATGGCAAATGTCCCAGTGGTCCAGCAAGGAGCTGGTAGACCTGCGACAGCCAAAATTCAAATGACGGATTCCTAGCAAATGCCAACATGAACTGATTTCGAAGACACATACTTCCTCCAGACTGAGAACGAGCTCAGATTTTAGAGCGAAGTGGAATATTCTAGTCCTAGCATGGCCTGAGACTGGCGCCTGACAGCAAATTCAAATGATCAAGATTTCCTAGACTAAAGATGCCACACTACAGAATCCGGCTACTTTGAGAGACAATGACTTCTCCAAACTGCTACAAGAACTGGAGGTGGTTTTTCAGAGAAAATGCAAATGTCGGTCCAGGCAATGGGCCTGAGACTGGGCGCCTGACAGCTAAAATCAAATGACTAGATTCTCCTAGACAAATGCCACACTAGAGAATCCTGGCTGCTTTGGAGAGACATGACTCTCCAAACGCATGATAGAACTGGGAGGTGTGTTTTTCAGAGAAATGGCAAAGACTGTGTCCAGGCAATGGCTGAGACTGCGCTGACAGCTAAAATTCAAATGACTGATTTCTCCAGACTAAAGATGCCACCACTAGAATCCTGGCCTTTGAGAGAAATGACTTCTCCAAACTGCTATTAAGAAACTGGAGGGTGGTTTTTCAGAAGAAATGCAAATTCCAGTGTCCAGGCAATGGGCCTGAGACTGGGCTGCCTGACAGCTAAAATCTAAATGATCAAGATTTTCCTGACTAAAAATGCCACCACTTAGAATCCTGCTACTTTGGAGAGACAATGATTTCTCCAAACTGGAAGTATTAAGAAACTGGGAGGTGTGTTTCAGACAGAAATGCAAATGTCGTGTCCGGCATGGGCCTGAGACTAGGCCTGACAGCAAATCTAAATGATCAGATTTAGACAAAGATGCCACATAGAACTGGCCTTGAGAGACAATGACTCCAAACCATTAAGAACTGAGGGGTGGTTTTCAGAGCAAAATGGCAATGTCAGTCCAGGCAAGGCCTGAGACAGCGCCTGACAGCAAATCTCAAATGATCAGATTTCCGACAAGAGCCACCACTGAGAACTGGCTCTTGAGAGACATGATTCTCCACTGATGAAACTGAGGGGTTTTCAGAGGAAATGCAGTTAGGTCCAGAATGGCCTGAGACTAAGGCCTGACAGCCAAAATCTAAAACGATCAAGATTTCTCAGACTAAGATCCACATAGAATCCTGGCTACTTTTGAGAGACAATGACTCTCCAAACTGCATAAGAAACTGAGGTGTGGTTTTTTCAGAGCAAGAAATGTTGCTGTCCAGGAATGGCCTGAGATCAAGGCCTGACAGCAAAATTCAAATGATCAGATTTCTAGACTAAGATGCCCACTTAGAATCCTGGCTACTTTTGAGAGAAATGACTCTCCAAACTGCTATTAGAAACTGGAGGTGTGGCTTTTTTCAGAGCAAATGGCAATGATATGTGTCCAGGCATGATGGTCCTGAGACTGGGCCTGACAGAGCTAAATCAAATGATCAGATTTCCTAGACTAAGATGCCACCACTAGAATCCTGCCTTTGAGAGACAATGACTTCTCCAACTGCATAAGAAACTGGAGGTGGTTTTTCAGAGCAAATGCAAATGTCATGGTCCAGGCAATGGCTGAGACTAAGGCTCTGACAGCTAAAATCTAAATGATCAGATTTCCTGACTAAAAGCCACCACTAGAGAATCTGGCTGCTTTGAGAGAAATGACTCTCCAAACTGCATAAGAAACTGGAGGGTGGTTTTTCAGAGCAAAATGAAATGTCTAGTCCAGGCAATGGCCTGAGATCTGGTGCGCTGATTAAATTAAATGATCAAGATTTCCAGACTAAGATCTACCACTGATAGAATCCAGACTTCTTGAGAGACAATGACTTCCAAACGCATTAAGAAACTGGAGGTAGTGTTTTTCAGAGAAATGCAAAGTGGTCCAGGCAATGGCCTGAGACTAAGGGCCTGACAGCAAAATCAAATGATCAGGATTCTCCTAGACTAAGATGCACCACTAGAATCCGGCTCTTGAGAGACAAGACTTCTCCAACTCATAAGAAACTGAGGTGGTTTCAGAGAATGGCAAATGTCATGTCCAGGAATGGCCTGAGACTCAGCCTGAAGCAAATCAAATGATCAGATTCTCGACTAAGATGCCACCACTAGAATCCTGGCACTTGAGAGACAATGACTCTCCAAACTGTAAGAAACTGAGAGGTGGCTTTTTCAGAGAAAATGCAAATGTCTGTGTCCAGGCAGGCCTGAGACGCCTGAAGCTAAATCTCAATGATCAAGATTTCTCCAGACTAAGATGCCACCACTGAATCCAGGCTCTTGAGAGACAATGACTTCTCCAAACCATTAAGAAACTGGAGGGTGTGTTTTTCAGAGAAAATGGCAAATGTCGTCCAGGCATGGCCTGAGACTAGGCGCTGACAGCAAATCAAATGATCAGATTTCCAGACTAAAGAATGCCACACTGAGAATCCAGCTGCTTTGAGAGACAATGACTCTCTCAAACTGCATTAAGAAACTGGAGGGTGGTTTTTCAGAGAAAATGCAAATGTGTCCAGGAATGGCCTGAGATAGCCTGACAGCAACTAAATGATCAGATTTCCAGCTAAAGATGCACATAGAACTGGCTTTGAGAAATGCTCTCAAACAGAAACTGGGCAGCTTATTAGAAATATGCAGTCCATAGGTGCTGAGACTGCCTGAGCCTGAAAAATCAAATGATAGATTTCCAGACTAAAGAGCACACTAGAATCCGGCACTTGAGATAGACATCTCAAACTGAAAGAAACTGGAGGTGTTTTTGAGAAAATGAAAATGTCTTCCAGGCTGAGCTGAGCGCTGACAGCAAGAATCAAGACTCAATTCCCAGCAAATCCTACAGTCCTTTTAGAGAAATGACTCTCCAAACTCATAAGAAACGAGGTGTTTTAGACAAAATGGCAATTCGTGTCAGGCATGGCCTGAGATCAGGCCTGACAGCTAAAATCTAAATGATCGATTCTCCAGACTAAAGAGCACATAAATCCATTCTAGAAATGACCTTCCTCATATTAGAAACTGGAGGTGGTTTTTAGAGAAAATGCAACAGTTGTCCAGGAAGGGCCTGAGACTGGCCTGACAGCAAAATCTAAATGACTAAGATTCCAGACTAAGATGCCACACAGAATCCTAGGCTTTTGAGAGACAATGACTTCCAAACTGCTAAGAAACTGAGAGGTGGTTTTCAGAGAAAATGCAAATGTCCTGTCCGGAAGCAGGGGCCAATGAGACGATCGACAATGAACAGCTCATTGAGAATTCTCAATACAAGATAGATTTTCCTAAAGATCTGCAAGATGCTAGTCCTGCAAACAAGACATTAGCAGATCCCAGACTGCTTTGAGAGAAATGACTCTCCAAACTGCTATAGAAACTGAGGGTGGTTTTTAGAGAAAACTGAAATGTCCGTGTCCAGGCAATGGCTGAACAGCTGATAATCTAAAGACTCAGATTCTGACTAAGATCCACACTAGAATTATTAGAGAAATACTTCCAATCATAAGAAACTGAGGGTGGTTTTTAGAGAAATTAATCTAGTGATATGGCTGAGATAGCCTGAAGCAAAATTAATGAAGATTTCAGACAAAGACCACAGAATCCTGCTTTGAGAGACAACTGACTTCCAAATCCATAAGAAACTGGAGGGTGTTTTTTTCAGAGCAAAATGGCAAATGTCTGTCCAGGCATGGCCTGAGACTGCGCCTGAGTAGCTAAAATCAAATGATTGATTTCCCAGACTAAAGATGCACACTGAAGATCCGTGCTTTGAGAGACAAGACTTCCTCCAAACTGCTATTAAGAAACTGGAGGGTGGTTTTTCAGAGAAAATGGCAAATGTCTGTCCAGGCAGGGCCTGAGATCAGGCTTGAAGCAAAATCAAATGATCAGATTTCCTAGACTAAAGATGCCACCACTAGAATCCAGGCTACTTGGAGAAAGACTCTCCAAACTGGCTAAGAAACTGAGGGTGGGTTTTTCAGCAGCAAATGCAAATGTGTGTCCAGGCATGAAGAGCCTGAGACTAGCCTGATGACAGCAAAATTCAAATGATCAGATTTCTCTAGACTGAATGCCACCACTAGAACCATCTTTGAGAGTACATTCTCAAACTGATAAGAAACTGGAGGTGGTTTTTCTAAGAAATGCAATGTTGTCCAGGCAATGGCTGAGAGCTGAAAGCAAATCTAATGACAGATTTCCAGACTAAGACACATAGAATCGCTACTTGAGAGACAATGACTCTCCAAACTGCTAAAACTGAGGGTGTTTTCCAGAGAAACAGATGTCGGCATGGGCCTGAGACTGAAGCGATAAAAATCAAATGACTAGATTCTCCAGACTCAAAAGCACCACTAGAATCCTGGCTACTTTGAGAGACAATGACTCTCCAAACTGCTAAGAAACTGGGGGGTTTTTTCAGAGAAAATGCAAATGTGTCCAGGCATGCCTGAGACTGGCATGCCTGAAGCAAAATCAAATGACAGATTTCTCCAGACTAAAGATGCCACACTAAATCCTGGCTACTTGAGAGACAATACTTCCCCAAACCATAAGAAACGGGAGGGTGTTTCAGTCAAATGGAAATGTATGTCCAGGAAGGCCTGAGACTGGCCTGAAGCAAAATCAAATGATCAGATTCTCCAGACTAAGAGCCACATGAGAATCCTGGCTCTTTGAGACAATACTTCTCAAACTGCAAGAAACGAGGTGGTTTTCAGAGCAAAATTCGGTCCAGGACTGAGACCGCCCTGACAGCAAATTCAAATGACAGATTTCCCAGCAAGCACAATGAATCTGACTTTAGAAGACTCTTCCAACGCGCTAAGAAACTGGAGGGTGTGTTTTTCAGAGAAATGGCAAATGTTGTCCAGGCAATGTGAGACGGGCTGAAGTAAATTCCAAATGACTAGATTTTCCAGACAAGATCACCACTAGAATCCGGCTATTTGGAGACAATGACTTCCAAACTTTAAGAAACGGAGGTGTTTTTCAGAGAAAATGCAAATGTGGTCCAGGCATGGCCTGAGACTAGGCCTGACAGCAAAATCAAATGATCAGATTTCTCCAGACTAAAAGCTCACACTAGAATCCAGCACTCTGAGAGACAATGACTTCCCAAACTGGATAGAACGGGAGGGGTTTTTAGAGCAAATGGAAATGTTGTGTCCAGGCATGCCTGAGACTGCCTGAAGCAAACTGAAATGACGGATCTCCAACAAGAGCCACCACTAGAACCTTTGAGAACACTCTCCAACTGCAGAAACGGGAGGTGGTTTAGAATTCAATCCGGCAGTGCCTGAGACGGGCCTGAAGCTAAAATTAAATAAGATTCACTAACCACCACTAGAATCCTACCTGGAGAACAGATTCCAAACGTATGAAACGGAGGGTGCGTTTCAGAGAGAAGATTTAAATGTCAGTTCCAGCAGGCCTGAGATCGGCCTGATAGCCAAAATCTAAATGATCAGATTTCCCAGACTAAAGATGCCACCACTAGAATCTGGCTGCTTTTGAGAGACAATGACTTCTCAAACTCACTAAGAAACTGGGAGGGAGGTTTTTCAGAGCAAATGGCAAAGTCGTGTCCAGGGCAGTGGCTGAGACTGCAGCCTGAAGCCAAAATCTAAATGATCAGATTTCTCCAGACTAAATGATGCCACCACATAGAACCTGGCTCTTTGAGAGACAATGACTTCCAAACTGCATTAAGAAACTGGGAGGTGTGGTTTTTTTCAGAGAGCAAATGACGGTCCAGGCAATGGGCCTGAGACTGGCGCCTGACAGCAAAATTCAAATGATCAGATTCTCTCAGACTCAAAAAATGCCACACTAGAACCTGGCATGCTTTGAGAGCAAATGACTTCCTCCAAACTGCTAATCAGAAACTGGAACAGAGGTGTGGTTTTTCAGACAGAAGATGGCAAAATGTCGTGTCCAGGCAATGGCCTGAGATCAGGCCTGACAGCTAAAACTCAAATGATCAGATTTCCCAGACTAAAATGCCACCACTAGAATCCTGGCATTCTGAGAGACTGACTTCTCCAAATGGTTACAGAACTGGGAGGGCTGTGTTTTCAGAGAAAATGGCAATGTAGTCCAGGCATGGCCTGAGACTGGCCTGACAGCTCAAAATCTAAATGATCAGATTTCTCCAGACTAAGATGCACCACACTGAGAATCCTGGCACTCTTGAGAGACAATGACTTCCAAACTGCTATAAGAAACTGGGAGGGTGTTTTTCGAGACCAAAATGGCAAATGTTCCTGGGTCAGGGCATGCCTGAGACTGAGCGTCCTGACAGCTAAAATTCTAAATGATCAGGACTTCCCAGACAAATGCCACCATGAGAATCCTGGCTATCTGAGAAATACTCCAAACTCTTAGAAACTGAGTGGTTTTTTCAAGCAATGAAATTGTCCAGGAGGCCTGAGACGGGGCCTAAGTAAAATCAAAAGATCGATCCAAAGAATTCCACTACAATAACGCTACTTGGAGAGAATATCTCCAAACGCATTAAGAAACTGGAGGTTTTTCAGAGCAAATGCAATGTCCGGTCCTAGATGGCCTGAGACAAGCCTGACGCTAAATCAAGATAGATTCTCAGACTAAAGAGCCTCACTAGAACCGCTCTTGAGAGAAATGACTCTCCAACCGCATGAAGAAACTGGGAGGTGTTTTTCAGAGAAATGGCAATGTCCAGTGTCCAGGCAGTGGCCTGAGACGGCCTGACAGCAAAATTCCAAATGATCAGATTTCCCAGACTAAGATGCCACCACTGAGAATCCTGGCTCTTCTGAGAGACAATGACTTCTCCAAACTGCATAAGAAACTGGGGTGTGTTTTTCAGAGAAAATGGCAACATGTCTAGTGTCCAGGAGGGCCTGAGATGAGCTCTGACAGCAAAATCAAATGATCAAGATTCTCCTAGACTAAAGATGCCACCACTAGAATCCAGGCTACTTCGAGAGAAATGACTTCTCCAAACTATAAGAAACTGGAGGTGGTTTTCAGAGAAATGGAAATTCGTGTCCGGCATGGCCTGAGACTGCAGCCTGACAGCCAAAATCTCAAATGACTCAAGATTCTCCTAGACTAAAGATGCCACCTACAAACCAGGCCTGCTCTTGAGAGACAATGACTCTCCAAACTGCTATTAAGAAACTGGAGGGTGGTTTTTCAGAGCAAAATGGCAAATGTCCTGTCCGGCAGTGGGCCTGAGACTGAGGCCTGAAGCAAATTCTAAATGATAAGATTCTCCAGACTAAATGACCACATAGAATCCTGCTGCTTTGAGAGACAAGACTTCCCAAACTGCTAAGAAACTGAGGGGGTTTTTTCAGAGCAAAATGGCAAATGTTCGGTCCAGGGCAATGGCCTGAGACTGAGCGCTGACAGCAAATCAAATGATCAGGATTCTCCAGACTCAAAGAGCCACCACTAGAATCCGGCTCTTTGAGAGACAATGATTTCTCCAAACTGCTATAAGAAACTGAGGTGTGGTTTTTTCAGAGCCAAAATGGCAAATGTCGTCCAGGCAATGGCCTGAGACTGCGTCTGACAGCTAAAATCTCAAATGACTCAGATTCTCCTAGACTAAAGATGCACTCACTAGAATCCAGGCTCTTTTGAGAGACAATGACTTCCAAACTGCTATTAAGAAACTGGAGGTGTGGTTTTTTCGAGCAAAATGGCAAATGTATGTCCAGGCAATGGGCCTGAGACAGCAGCCTGACAGCTAAAATCTAAATGATCAGGATTCTCCAGACTAAGATGCCACCACTAGAATCCGGCTACTTTGGAGAGACATGACTCCTCCAACTGGCATAAGAAACTGGGAGGGTGTGGTTTTCAGAGAAAATGGCAATGTTAGTGTCCAGGCATGGGCCTGAGACTGCAGCCTGACAGCAAAATCTAAATGATCAAGATTTCCCTAGACAAAGATGCCACCACATAGAACCGCTCTTTGAGAGACAATACTTCCAAACTGTTAAGAAACTGAGTGCTTCAGAGAAAATGAATGTCGTCCAGGCCAGATCCTGACAGCAAAATCAAATGATCAGATTTCTCCAGACCAAGAGCCACCACAAACCAGGCTTGAGACAAGACTCTCCAACCATAAGAAACTGGAGGTTTTGAGAAATGCAATGTCGTGTCCAGAGGGCCTGAGACAGCCTGAAGCAACAAATACTGATGACCAATGATAGAATCCTGGCTCTGGAGACAAACTTCAATAAGAACTGAGGTTTTTTTCAGCAAATGCATTGTCCG
>JAREIS010004514.1:0-14183 GCA_030060385.1 Muscicapa striata striata | reverse complement strand
TCCTGTCCTGGGCTCCTGGGGTTTAGATACAAAAACCATTCCTTGGGCACAAAGCAGAGGATCATGGAATGTACCATCACAGTAACTCACTCCAAGAGAATCGTTTATACAATTATCACATGTATCTATCCATCTATAAAAGCAGGTACTGAACTCTGGATCCAGCAATGTGCACGTAGGACAGGAGTGGAGAGGCTGAACGGACACCAGGGGAGATGTGGGATGTAGGGACACAGCAAACCCTCCCAGGGCTTTAACCTGATTCCCAGCTTTTCCATGTTTCAAGGGCTTTGACTGCCAGATTTGAATGAACTGAGATCTTATCATGAAAAGCAGAGTAGTCTGGAACCAGGCACTGCTGCTGGAGTCAAAGTCGGGACTTGCCACATTGTCAGATTTGAAAATATATTGAATAAAAAACTCCATTACCCACAACCTTTCCCAACCCATCCCTCCTCACACAAAACAAAATACAATGAAACTCTTTCTAATGGGGAAAGCATAAAATAAAATGAACACTGAAAGTGTTCCCTGATAAAAAGCCACATTGAGAAAATACAAAATAATGAAGTGTGTCTAGATAAACCGGCTGTAATTTCTCAGGTATTTGGCTCAGTGTCAGCTCAGAGCCGGGCTCTGTCTCCCAGGTGCCCAAGTCCCCAGGCCAGCTCTGAGCAGCCTCTCCCGCCTTTCCAGCCCGGCTTTCCCCGGCTCTGCCCCGGGCAGGCACTCGGTGTTTCCGTGGTGCCCCTGCCCCGCTCAGCTCCCCGTGCCCTGCAAAGGCGCCCAGGCTGCTCTCGGTGCCCCTGGGTGTCCCTGAGCGAGGCAGTGACGAGCCCCGGGGCCCAGGCACAGCCCTGAGGGACACCCCTCGTCCCCGGCCTCCCGCGGGACACGGAGCCACTGCCCACAAGGCCCTGGCACGTCCGGCCGGCCAATTCCTGCTGCCCCGGCCAGCCCGGGCTGCAGCCCCAGGGCTCTGCAGGGCGGGGCTGGGGCTGTCGCTGGCACCGTGGCCAAAGCCTCCCGGGGCTCTGGGCACGGCAGGGGCTACAAGGCCACGAGTCCGGGGCTGCTCCGTGCCGCTTCCAGGCTGTCCCTCTGCTGTTGGGTGCGGGTGTGGCCCTTGGTGACACGGGTGTGTGTCAGGGCCCTCGGTGATGCGGGACATTGTGGTGCTGTCATGAATGAGAGTGTTTGAGATCGCTTAAAAATCAGTGGCAAGGGCATGAGAAAAAGTCAGATTTAATATTAAGCGACAAAGCACAACAAGTTGCTGCACATTCTGCTGTTAGTTCTCATGTCTCTTTCACACGCTAGCTGTTTTTCTGTATTTCTCTGTTTAGATCAGTGTTTATAACAGGTGCACAGCATGAGAACATTTTGGGAGTTTTTTGATAACTTGTTTGAAACCCCCCAAGGACGTTGGAACATCAACTATGCTAAATCGGGGGAGAAGACATTGAAAACATCGAATACCAATATTAGAAGATTCAAGATAGTAGGTGAAGATTTTGAAGACTACCAATTACAGACTTTTGTGGGGTTGAAGGGGTGGATTAATATTCTAAAATTACCAATTGTAAAGTCTGTACCCACGTGGGTGATGGTTCTAGAAATGTATAATTGGGGTGAATTGTAAACAATATATCGGTTTCTGCAAAATCACATTAATTTGCTGTTCAGAAGTCCAGTTTTTTTCCCTCATTTGGTGACCCTGATGTGATATATCGTACACATCGTGTGTATGTGTAACTCTTTAGACTTAGGCTCTGAAGGGGGTCCACAGAGCAAAAAACACAGGAAGCCCAGTTGCGAGCTGCTGCAGCGGGACCACGGCAGCAGAGGTAGGAGTGTGGCTCTGAAGAGAATCCGAAGAATACGAGAGAGAGAGAAAACTCCAGGGAGCAGCTTGGAAGGAAGCCGGCAGGAGCACGGGGCGGAGAGGTGTTCCCGAGAAAAGCTCTTAGAGAAAAGCGTGTGCAGTGCAGCGAAGAGCTACGGTAAAAGGTGAGCAGCTGGGGCTGGAGAGATGGAGAAATTATTATTGAAAGGAAAGCAAGAAATGCAGACAAAGTTAAATATCCTCCAGCCTATGCTCTCTATGAGAGCAATCAAGTACGACCCAGAGGGTTTAAAAAGACTATTTAGATGGGGTCAGGAAAAAGAATTTGTTTCAGGCGACCCTGCGGCTGCCTTTCCGGCCTTTGTGAGAGAGTGCTTTGAGGGGCAAGAGACAGTTGTTCTGTCCTTACCATCGGCAGTCCCTGAGACAGAGTCGCGGGCTCCACGGGAGGTCTCTGGCGGTGACAGCGCGGACTCGCAGTCCGTATTGGAATCACAAAAAATGGAAATAGATGCTTCCTTGCCAACATTGGAAACAGAAAACCCTATGGTCTGACCCGTGGTGTTCCCTGAAGAGTTAACAGCAGCCCTAGGAGCGCAAGTTTATCTTCCACCTTCGCTGCCCAATTCACTGGAGTTCAGTCAGAGCAGGCATTCAAATGTAGATCGCGAATATTCGCATGCAGAGTGATCCTGACACTCAGAAACAGAAAAGCTCCGGCAGCTAGAAAGAGAATTAGCAACACTAGGGACTTGGGTCGGCCAGCAGATCAGAGAGAGAGAAAAAACTCGACCGCTTCTGGTGGGGAGGCAAAGACAAAGGACAGCTGTTTGATCGCAAGAGCTGCGTGTGGCGCTGCCGGTCTCTCGGGCCGCGGTGCCAGCGGAGGCCGCCAGGTTCGGCTCTCGGGAGGGAGAGGGCCCGAGGGAGTCTGTTTGTTTCGGCCTCTGCCGAGGAATGCAAAGAATGTCGGACCTTCCATTTCGGTCTGATACTTTGTAGGGTGTGCAGCAGAAGAGGGAGGAGGGGGCTCCGAGCCGGGGGGAGAGAGCTCTGGACAGGGGGGTCGCTACCCTGCACATGATGCTGGAGAAAAGGGTCTTTTTCTGGCCCAATGCTAGGCAGTGGTGGCACGGGCTCCGGTGTTCTCCCGCGGAAGCGCGGTTCCCCCCATGACGTTAAAAAAAAAAAAAAAAAAAAAGGGAGGGAAGTCAAAAGCGGTTAAGGTGCTTTTTACTACTTACGGTTTTATTGGAGGAGTTCAAAACTATCTGTGTGCACTGTAGCACAGTTATAATGGTATTGGTTTTTACTATAATAATTTGAAATGTATATACCCAACAATATTTACAGGCAGATAATAATACCTGTGTGCTCTTTTACTCTTTTGTGATTGGTCAGTAGAAACCAGCATTCCTTGCTCCTTTTCCTTTAATGATGTTAACTTGTCTTACACAGCTCCACGCTATTATGGATGAGGCTTGGCCGCAGCCCCATTCCTGATTCCTCACAATCTCCTCTCCTACACAGAAACCCCTGAAAATCGATCCCAGGTACTAAAAAACCTTCCCTTCCCGTGCACAGCGAGGGCCACGAGGGTTCCTTATGAACTCCCCTCCCATCAGTCCCTCCTGGGCAGTGCCGGGCATTAACACAGCTCCTGGGGCTGTCTTGGCACCAGCTGCTGCCACAGGGCAGGGGCTTGTCACACTTGGGTATTAAACACGACAAATTTGGGGAGGGGCACAGCCCTAGAAACCAGGACTTTGCCCTCGGGAGCTTGGAGCTGCACGAGGGGGATAAAGGATCCCCTGCACACACCGATTCCCCCGGCAGCAGCTCTGCCCTGCCAAGAACGGGGCTGTGTTTGGGAGAGGGAGGATGGCTGGGATGGCGTCTGTCATGAGACAGCCACACGTTGGGATGAAGAGCTTGGGGTGATCCGGTTACTGAGGAGGTTTTGGAGCACCTTGCAATCCTGAGGGATGAGTTACTGGGAGGGGGAAGTCACCTGGCTCTTGTCGAGTTATTCATGGGTCTGGGTCTTCAAAGAGACAAGAGCAGTTGTTGGTTGCTGTAAAGTTGTTTATTGCAGAAGTACATCAGTCTTGAAGGCAAAGAGTTCAAAATATTCAAGTCCAGGCTTTTGGCATGGAGTCCTGGATAGAAGAAGCAGAAGCAGCAACCTGGCATTTCTTCTCCTTCCAGGTGGTGATGAAGATGGTGGTGTCTCACCCCAGTACAGGGGTTTTATTTGTAAACCATCCAATGAGCTAAAAACATGAACCTAACACACTCCTTCTAACCTACTGGAATCTTAGTATGGTCATAATTTACACATATAGTTCTATCAATTCCTGGTTCTATCTGTTCTATCTATGAATGGTTCTATTTGTTCTATGTAGAAAAATGCAAGCAATGTTCTTGCTATGTTTTCATTACGTCTGTGTTCTGGTTTGAAAACAAAACCAGTGAATAATTTCAAGTTAGAAGTACAATTGAATTGGAAAAAAAAAAAAACATGCAATAGTACAAAAGAAAACCACTGAGAGAGTCAGAAAGCAACCTGACACCTCACTGGTTAGGGTGGTGGTAGCAGTCCAGATAAAGTGGTCTTGTTGAAGTAGTGATCCTGTAGAAAGGTCCAGTAGCTCTTGTCCTCTGGAGACCAGTGGGTAAGGGCTGTCTTGGTATTCCAAATCTTAATTTTGATCTTGGTAAGAAATACTTGGCTCCTCCCCCTGGGTGGAACATCTCACAACGGGATGATGTAATTTTATCAGTCATGCAGTGGGACTCAATGGCCCATTAACAGAAGATACCTTCCTGGAGGGAGGATGGGTTGTGGAAAAGATAAAGAACACTGCCCCATCTGGTTTTTAAGAGCTGGCCCATTAGCAGAGGATATCTCCCACAGAGATAAGGAACACTGCCCCATTTGGTTTCCACAGTTCATGAAGATGGTGATAGAATACATAGTTTTGGGCACATATTTACATTGTAACCTAGGGCAGTCTGGGGCTAAGTTTCTGAACTTCTAACTAGACTTTAGGGCTCTTAACTCTCTTAAGGCACTTACTGTATATTCTTACTTAAAACTAAAACTTCTACTTCATATCTATGTGACTTAATAATATTCCTACTTACTTAAAACTAAAACTTACACTTCTACTTCATGTCTGTGTGGCTTAATATATTTTAATTTCTCCAAAGGCTTTAATTCAAGCCCTGCATTCTACTCTCTCTCTGAGGGACACAGAGAGGCTTCTATTTTACTCCAACAGGCTCTGACATTGGAGTGGGGACCCACAGGGAAGGACATGGGGAGCCCATATTAGGAAAGATCCTGCTTCTTTCTGCCAGCTTTAGAGGGTCATAAATGGCTTTGGGGTTTCCCAGTTAGTTTATGGGCGGAGGTGACTCCTTCTTTGGCAGAATCCTGATGCTTTCCACCAATTTCGGAGGTTCTAAATAGCTGGTAGTGGACTCACTACTGTGGGTTCTGATGCCCCCCACCCACTCTTCCAACTGGTCCGGACTGGTGCTCCCAGTGCCCCATGGGGTGGGGCAGCAGGGACCCCCCCATGGCACAGCACGGCTGCTTTGGGGCTGGAGGCACCGCCCAGTGCTGGGGATGGGGCGTGTTGGGGGAGCTGGGGCTGTACTGGTGGTACTGGTGGTGCTGGGAGCTCACCTGTCTGGGGACCAGAGGGACTCAGGTGAACGTGTGTGCTCCCACAGGGACCCCCAGCCTGGTGTCACTCTGGCCCTGAACAGCTGCTCCCAGGATTCCCAGTAAAGCCCCCAGTTTGCCTGGTCCTGTTTATTGCGGGCCACTGGGGAAGGAGCTGGAGGGACCCTGAGGAGGAGCCATGACTGGGGGAGAGGGGCAGAATGGGCCCTGGCATGGATTGGGAATAAGGACCCCCAGGAAAGATCATGTCCCCCCTTTTTCCTTTCACTCTGGGGGCCCTTGGGAGGAACCTGAACCCCAACACAGCACCATGCCAGACCCAAAAGTGCCAGAAACCCCCTAAGCTGCATGGGGAATTTGGGGAGGGGGCACATGGGGGGTGCCCAGACTGGGCCAAGACTCCAGCACTGCCCCAGCCTGACCTGCCCTGACTCCATCTGGGCTCCTTCCACAGGATGCAATGGTGTTGGTAAAATGTGGGGAAGGGGCCAAGGGTGGCCACTGGCCCCAGGGGAAGGAGAAGGGATGGAGGAGGAGGAGGGCAAAGGAAGGAGTGGGAGAAGAATCAGAAAGAACAGAAAGAGGAGGCAGGACCAGAAAGGAGGAAGAGTGGGACCCTTACCAATTCAATTTGGTAATCCCAGCCCTCTCCCCCACTCTTTGGGGGTTCCATCTTCTCTTTTCTTATGTTCTTCCACCTCTTCCCCACTGCCCCCCAATCCACCATCCCCATCCCACATGCTTGGTTTTGGGGGTTCCAGGCCCCTCCTCATTAGTCTGGAGGTCCCATACTCCCTATCTCACAATTCAGGCACCTCATTGCCACTTTTTTCTGGGAGGAATGCCTGAGGTTTGGGATTTTTGGGGTGTAGTTTTGGAGGGGGACAGCTCTGTCTGGCTTTCCCCTCCCTGTTGTGGCCTCTCAGCTGCCCCTGACACCCTGGGGGTGCTGGGATTTCCCTCCTGGGGACAAGGACGTTCATTCCCTTCCAGGAGCCCAATGCCCGGCTGGGGCTCCAGGGCAGGGGGTCCTTGAGCAGCTGCCCCAGAACCTCCGCCAGGGTCTCCCAGCGCAGCCGGAGCCGCTCGGCCTGGGGTCCCCAAAGCCCTCAGCAAGCCCCAAGTGCCTCCCAGGAACCCTCAACTCCCTCAAACCCAGCATCCCCCACAGCCCCTGCAAGTTCCCCCCATGGCACCGGCCGTGGCCATGTCCCCACGTGTCACTGGCCATGTCCCACCATGTCCTCACCCATGGCTGTGTCCCCACCATGTTTCCATCCCTGTCATTGTCCCCCACATCTCCATCCATGCCCATGTCCCCACAAATGGCCACATCGTCATGCATGTCCATGTGATCCCAGGTACTCTCTATGTCTGTGTCCCCCATGTCTCCACCCATGTCTCAGTTCAGTGTCTTTATTTTTAGTGTTGGATGTTGTAAAGGGGTGAAGAGAAATCAAAAGCAAATCAAGCCCAGAAGAAAAGCATTTCCTTGTTCATGCCAGCTGAGGATCCATGTGCTTGGGTGGGAAAGAAGAACCTTTTCTGAAAGGGTTTCCATCTCATTGTCTCCAAAATCTTGGTCTTTGCCCAATCCATCACCATTTTCCTGCAGAAGACACCCTTTCCTAACAGAAAATTAAAATTGTGCGATCACTGAGGCTGGAAAAGACCTCCAAGACCATTCAGTATTCCTGGAGGCCACCAGAAGACAGTACTGAGGACAAAAGATTTTCAGGAATTGAAAGCAAATACGCTCTACCCAAGAAATTCCCAATGTTGTTTTGTGCCCCGATGGATGTTCCTGCCCCTGTGTTGATCCAGGTGCCCATAGGGAGACAGGGTGATGTAGAGCCCCCAGCCAGGTGTCTTCCCAACACGGATCACCAGGGCTCTGCCCAACAGGGGTCACTGGGGATCATCCAACACCGATCCTCCCATGGGGATGGAGCTGGAGCAGAGCACGAAGCTCTTCCCACACTCGGGGCACTCACAGGGCTTCCCTTAGTGGAGCCTCCGTTGGTGTTGGGTCAAGTGAGAGCTCCTGGAGAAGCTCTTCCCACACTCAGGACACTCGTAGGGCCTCTCCCCAGTGTGGATGTGCCGGTGTCTGGTGAGGGTGGAGTTCTGCTTGAATCCCTTCCCACAGTCAGGGCAGCGGAAGGGCCTCTCCTCTGTGTGAATCCGCTCATGTAGGAGGAGATGGGAGCTGGTCTGAAACCTCTTATCACACACAGGACACTCATAGGGCCTCTCCCCAGTGTGGATGCGCTGGTGTTTGCTCAGGTTGGAGCTCTGCCCAAAGCTCTTCCCACATTCCAAGCAGGTGTAGGGCTGTTCCCCTGTGTGGATCACCTGGTGCCGCAACAGGTTGGAGATGTCTCTGAATCCCTTCCCACATTTCCCACACTCATATGGCTTCTCCCCAGTGTGGACAACCTGGTGTCGCTTTAGGTGGTCCTTCTGTCTGAATCCCTTTCCACATTCCCCACACTCGTAGGGCTTTTCCCCAGTGTGGATCCTCTGGTGCCGGATCAGGAGGGAGCTCCGGCTGAAACCCTTCCCACATTCCAAGCACTTGTGGGGCTTCTCCCCTCCATGAGGCTTCTCCACCAGCTCTGAGCTCTGCCTGCATCTCCGGCCGCCTTCCCGGCTCAGGGAGGGTCTTTCCTCCTCGCAGCTCCCTGGGCTGGGTTTGCAGCCCCTCCTCCTGAGGGATCTCTGGGGCTTTTCTACCTCTGCCATCTGCTCATGCCTTGGGAATGCAAAACCTAGTTCAGGGAAAAAAACGAGAGTGCATTTGGCTTGGGATTCCTTCTTGCCTAAGTTCATCTCCAGAAGACACAGAGGAAAAATCCTCCAAACATCAAGACACAGATAAAAAAACTCCCCAAACATCAAGATTCAGCCAAAATCCCCTCCAGAATATTTTCAGGCCCTGTGGAAAACCAAAGCACCAATATTTAGCCCAGTAAAGCTCAGCAACACCAACATTCACCCACCTGAACCCTGTGGATCCCCCTCCCAGTCACCTGCTGCATGTGGGGAGAGCAACGTTCCTGGGGCTGGGGGGGAGGCCACAGGTACAGGGAGGGGTGGAACCTTGTGCTGCTTCCTGTTCCTGCTCCTACTCCTGTGTCCCGACTTTCCTCACATTCCTCTTCCTCCTACTATTCCTCCTTCTCCTGCACAATCCCACCTTCTCATCCGATATGCCTCGTTGAGATTTTTGACTAAGCAAAAGGAAATGTTTACCATCAAAGCCTTCTCAGTCTGTTTCAATTGTGGCCAGATTGAAACTTGACTGACAAGGAAAGAAAATTATAAAATCCAGATATTTCAGAGTTAAAAATGAATATAAGCCATTTTGACTAGCTGATTTAGCCTCACAAAAACTAAAACCTTTTCCTTTGGGATAAACATGATGAATCTTATCCGGAGAAGATTCTCCTAAGTTATCATTTAAAGGAAAACTCCTCAACAGCATTAAACACTAAAATTGGCTTGTAACATATCGGTAATTATAATTCTCACCACATTGAGGTAATTCAAAAGTGCATGTTTTGTTCCTGCTCTAATTTCTAAAAACAAAGAAAGGGGGAGAAAGGACAGATAGAAACACGTGTGTTCTTAATTGAAACAGTTTTAAGTTAAATGGTTGGTTTTTTTAAATAAAACAAAGAAAGGGGGAAATGAATAAAGGAATAAAGGAAATATATATGTTCTTACTAAAATGGTTTTAAGTTACTTGTTTTTAAAAATTTTAATGGTTTTGAACGAAATGGTTCTTGTTTAATGTTGAATTGTAATGCTATAGTTACTGAGCATTGAGCCTGTAACATGGCAAGCTAAAAATTATCATGTTAACAGTTTTCTAAATAAAACACCACAACTCCAATGATACATCAAGGACATCAATAACTTGGAACACTAAGCTTATAAAACTCAGTAACAAAAAATTAATTTTTAAATTTTTACCTGAAAAAGGCTGAATTGTGGCAGTGAATATTGCAGCTTTTCTGAAAGATGCAATTTGAAACCCAGCCAGCCTGTTAAGCAGGCAGGTACCTGGGTGAAAACCCCAGCTCATCTATTGGACCTTAAGTGCTAATGTATCATTGATCAAGAAAATGAATGACAGAAATTGTACCTACCTCACAGAGTTATAGGACATTGAAATAACAGAGTTGTTTGCTTACAAAATACTTTCCTGTTTACAAATTGTTTTCCTAAGTTGGAATTTTGCACAGTTCTAAAGCTGAATAGTTTATTAAGTAAAATTTTAAAAAAGAATAGGTTTAAAGTTTTATGGTTATAGAGTTAAGTTATAATTCTATTTTTAAGCAGTTAAACTGTGATATGTGAAACCCAAAGGTAGTAAATTTACCCAA
This sequence comes from Muscicapa striata striata, assembly GCA_030060385.1. Classification (NCBI taxonomy): domain Eukaryota; kingdom Metazoa; phylum Chordata; class Aves; order Passeriformes; family Muscicapidae; genus Muscicapa; species Muscicapa striata. The sequence continues at coordinate 4,252 of JAREIS010004514.1, read as the reverse complement.
CCACTCCTGAACATAAGCACTTCAGGTACATGGAACTCACAATATCTAAGAAAGCCAAAATTATTAAGCTAGGTAAAAGCCTCATTCAAACTGAATTTCTGCTGTCAATGTCATCTTGCATACAAATGGGCCCTTGCAGGTAAGATAACAGAGAACAAGCTGCATATCTGCATTTTGAATTTTTTTCTCTTCAAATTAATAAAAAAGAAACAGGGAATCATCACAGTACAAGATGGCTTGTTCCTGGGTAACTGATTTGGCCATATATGGGAGAAGCAGCCTGGTCTGACAGACAGGCCTCTAGAGAACAATGAAAGGACAGATTCAGAACCAGACAGGGATTTGGCCCAACGAGTTCCAGCCTCAGCTGCAGAAGCTATTGCTCAGAGAGCTGGGCAGCCTGAACTTTTAACCAATCAAAAGTGCTTGCCCAGGAATATTAAGAAGGGTATTTAAGGTGAAGTTGAGAACAATAAAGTGCTTTTTGTCACATGGATCATAGAGTGCCGTGTCTCTGCCTCAGACCCGGTTCCAGTCGAAGTTACAACCAGGAGACAGACAAGGGACACTTCGTGGGGGTGTGAAGAGTTGGCAGCCAGAGAGCTCTGAAAATCTCATCAGTGAGTACAGTGGGATCTTCGGGGACTAAACATGGCAGGGCACCCATGGAGGGGAGAAAGGGAAAGCCAGGAAGGGCTCCCAGCAAAAGGGATGATAATCCCAAAATATCTCTGAATGGTCCCTTGGGAGCATGTTGAGATGTTGGAGTCAGTGAGTCAGAGATGTCCTTGAATTCTTCAGAGAGAAATCAGAGTGCAGGGATTGAATTAAAGCCTGTAGATGGATTGAAGTATATTAAGCCACTCACACATAAAGTAGACATTTAAGTACAAGTAAGTCACTAAGTTTTAGGGTGAGCTCTAATGCTTTTAGTAAGTGAAAGGTTTCATATGCCCAAGTTGCAGTGTGAGTTCTAGTGAAGGTTGCAAAACACTGATGTTCTCAGTACAGGCTCCAGGCCCACAGCTGTAGACAGCTCTTAGACATAATAGAGCTACAGCAAGAATATTGCTTACATTTTTAAGAGAGAACAAGATAGGTTGAATGCAAAGTTTATACATAACCTAGCATGCTAAGAAACTAGAATTCTAATAGGTTAAGGAGTGGTAGTCCAAGTTTGTGTCTTAAATTGTTGGGAAAATCCTATATTAAGAATATGTATTGGGAAGAGTTGGTGCTTCTTCTTGCCATTTGCTTTTGCTACTTCTTTTGCCATTGCTTTTCTGCTCGTCTTCTGAGACTGATCTGCTTTCTAATAAGATGTACTTCGTAATAAATAACTTTTTTAGCAACCATTAGCTGCTTGCTCATTTAAGACAACCCGAAGAAGTTGGTGCCAAGAGCTCTGGAGGTTCATACCCTCACATTGAGGGAGTTTGCACATTCTCCCAGAGGTAATCAAGGACATGGACACCCGGGAGGGGGCAATAAGGGAAGTCCAGAAAAGATTTAGACAGCAGGGGATGGATGCTGTTGGTGTGCTGGGAAGGGACTAGGTGAAGGGGAGTGTGCAAGAATACGATTCAGGCAAGAAGCAGAGGAAGGAATCTATGTGGTAAGAAAAATTATGATGGAAAAGAGGAGGAAGAGAAAAATTCTGAGGACGGGGATGTTTTTCAGCAGGCTCTTATCCTCAGAAGCTGACAGCTGATCCAGATCCTTTGTATCCCCAGATCCCAGGACAGGCAAACAAGGTCAGGATTCCAGGGGGTTTCTCTGTGCTGGGGAGCAGCAGGAGCAGGCGCAGAGGTGCAAGAAGGGATGAGGAAAAGGGCAAAGGTGAAGGCAAAGGCCTTGGCAGAGTTTCTACGGCCCCTGAGGGATGAACCCCAGGGCCCAAGGGGGCCCCAGCACCCAGGGGGTCTCAGATCCTTACACCATCTTGAACCAGGTTCCCTCCTCACACTGACACCATTCAGTACTTGATGTCAAAGATGCTTTCTGGGGATGCCCACTCACACAGGATGCTAAACTGTATTTTGCCTTGGAGGGGGAACAAGAGGCAGAAGGGAAAATGGTAAAGACATGGATGGTCCTTCTGCAGGGATGCACGGAAGCACCAGCCTTATTGGGGCAAGCCTTGCAGAAAATATCACAAGAATTTATCCCACCCCAGGGATTGGGTTAGTGCAGGATGTGGGGAATTGCTCCAGTCAGGAGAACAAGAAGAGGTAGAAGAAGCCCCTGGGAAATGGCTGAATGTTCAGGCTAAAAGCATCTTTGAGTATTTGAAAAAAAAAGCACAAATGCTGGAGAAAAAGATTAAATGTTTGGGACATATTTTAACTGAATTTTGGGGTGTATTGACCCAGAGAAGGACCAGGAAATCTCAGAAATAGCGTTACTCAGCACTAAAATGGAGCTGTGGCAATTCTGAGGATTAATAGGGAATTGCAGGACCTGGATTGAGGATTCCCTCTTCAAGCCAGAACACTGTAAACCCAGATAGCCTCAATGTTGTGGTATGGACATGAGAAACAGCAAAACTTCAGAAAATGAAATAACAACAAAATTACTGCTGCCCTAGGCATAACTTTTTCAGATTCAGAAAAGAAAGTTGAATTGTATGTGTGTTACAGTACATATTACATAACTGCATTTTTGAAAATATTAAAATGAATGCTATATGTATAATGTTGGAAAACTTTTCTGTATGAATATAGCTTCTTTTAGTTTTCTTACTAACAAAGCTTAAAAATAGTAGTGTAATAAATACATTTTTATTGGACTATAACGTGGTGATGTAAAAAGTTTTTGTTCATGCAACTAACTCAGAGAATGGTAGAATAGAAAAGATAATAAGGAAATTCTTCACATTCTTGGATTACAGACACCAGACCCCCAGGGATGGAAAAAACACTGAATAACAAGTCTGGAGTGATTTTTAATAATTCATGAAGATCTATGAATATGGAACAGACTGATGCATTTAAGGAAGTGTTTCTGAGTTAGGGTGTGCTCTTGTCTGAAGGTCAAGCACTTTGCTGTTATAACCTTTTGCTTTACTGTTTGTCTCTTATTGTCAATTATTAAACCTTTTAAAATTAATCAGGATAGTAAACCTGGTTTTCAAAAATAAGGATACTATAGAGGGCCATGACAAAGGAATACTCATCCTAAAATGTTTAACCCAGGGGCCAGAGTGGCCTCATTGTCTGCAGAATTGTGCAGCCACAGCCTTAATGGGAACTGAGGCCCAAAAAGTGATGGCAGGAGGATCTCCTGTTGTTCAAGTCTGGCACCAAGTTAAAGCTTTGATAGCCAAAAGAACCTCTACATGGATGAGCAGTGCTCAGTGATTACAGAATGAAACTTGTTCAGTGGCACAGGAGGATTTAGAATTGAGGACAGGGGAAGGGTTTAACCCAGCCTCCTGTTTGAACAGCCTGCACAGGGACTGGGAACAAACCCATGGCTGCATTCAAGGGACAGAGCTCCAGAGCCAGCACAGGAGAGAGTGATGAGACATTCCCTGGCCTGAGGGACAAAATGTGTTCATGGATGGGTCTGCAAGGGCAGGAGAAGGGAAAAGAGTTCCAAGACACGCTCTGATTAAGGAAAGGCAATTAGAGCAAGACTTACACTCTGCCTGAGGAGTGCACAGAAGCCCCACTGGTGGCCAAGTGCCGTGGCCCATGCCAAGTGTCCCTGAGCACAGAAACAGCCCCAGCACAGCTCAGCACGGGGGGACCCCTCACCCTGGGCTCAGGGGCTCTCCAGCCCCAGTCTGGAAAAGGCTGAGAAGGAAATCCAGGAATTCGGACCTAATTAACATCGGTTAGCCAAATCCTAAGGAAAGATCTTCCCCCTACCTTTCCCTGCTTCCCAAGCTTAACTTTATCCCATATTCCCTCCCCCCTCCCCACCCAGAGGCACAGGGGATGGGTGTCACAGTCAGGTCATGTCACAGCCGCCCCCCTCAGGGACAGGAATCCTTGTCCTCATCCAGTCCGGGGTCCCTCCCACGGGACACAGCCCCTCAGGAACAGGCTGCTCCAGCGGGGATCCCCCACGGCCTCACAAGTCCCGCCAGGAGCCACTTCCATGGCTCTACAGGGGCTTCCACGGGCTCGGCGCCTCTCTCAGTCCGCCCCTGCTCCAGCCCGGACACCTGAGAGGACTGCAGGTGGGTTCCTGCTCCATCCCGGCCTCAGCCCCAGCTCCCAGCGCCATCAGCTCCTGCTCACCCCGA
>JAREIS010004513.1:0-22503 GCA_030060385.1 Muscicapa striata striata | reverse complement strand
ATAAAGGGCGTGATCACAATTCGGTGTGTGTTCATTTGCATAAAGGGGGCGTGGTTATAACATGCTATATCTGTTTTTATAAAGGGCGTGGCCATAGCACACTATATTGACATAAAGGGCATGATCGTGACAGGTCATTTACATATTTTCATAAAGGGCGTGCTACAACAGTTTTCCTGTTTTGCATTTAGGGTGTGGCTATAACATTCCCTTTCAGAAATGGCGTGCATGACAGCATTCTTATTTGCATAAAGGGCCTGGTTATAAAGGAACCCCTATTTGCATAAAGGGCGTGGTTAAAATTAAATTTATAAGGGTGTGATCATGGCAGCTCATTTGCATATTTGGATAAAGGAGCGTGGCTACAACACTTCTTTACATTTAGGCGTGACCATGACAGGTCATTTGTATATTTGCAATAAAGGCGTGATTATAACACTATATTTACATTTAGGGGTGACCATAAACATAATTCATATTTGCATAAAGGGCGTGGCTAGAACACATTTTTCCCATATTTGCATTAAAGAAGTGATTATACACTTAAATTTAAAAATTTATTTACCAGCAGATTTTTGCATTTTGCAAAAAGGGCGTGGTATACGTTTCTGTATTTGCATAAGGGTGGTTCTGGGCCCCCACCCTTTTTTAATTTGCCTAATGGCGTTTGCTCTCTATTTGCCTGGTGGGGTGTCTTCCCTCAAGCCCCCCCCTCCCCAATTACCTGCACAGGCCCTCCCCAACCCCCTGTGAGACCCCAGGCCCCCTGAGGTGACAGAGCCGAGGTTTTGGGGTCCCCTTGGGAACCCTGAAGGTTCCCCAGTGGGAATGGGGTCACCTCCAAATCTGGGATCCACACAAATTTGGGTCTCACACCCAGTTTTGGGGGCTCACACCAGTTTGGGGGCCCACACCCAGTTTAGAGGGTCCCCAGATTGGATCCGTTTGGGGAACCCCCAGATTTGGGGTTCCCAGATTTGAGGTCTCACCCAAGTTTGGGGGTCCACCCAGATTTGGGGGGTCACGATTTGGGGTCTCACACCCAAATTTGGGAGTTCCCCGGGGTTTGTGCCCATCCCCCCCTTTGGGGGCAGGAAGGTTGGGGCGATTTTGGGGGGGGGTCTCACCTGACCCCCGCCCACCCCGTGCCCCCTTGTGCCCCCCGGGGGCTCCGGACATCATGAGGAAGAGGACGATGGGGATGATGCCATCCACTGTGGGAGAAGTCACCCCAAACCCCCCCCAGTCACCCAAAACCACACAAATTTATCCCACACCCCCAAATCACCTGTCCCCAAAAATCACCAAACACCCCCAGTCCCCAAAACCACCCCAAAATTATCCCAACAATCCCCCCCAAAATCCCCCTGTCCCCCCAAAAAATCACCCCCAGTCACCCAAAACCCCCAGTCACCCCCACCAAACCCCCAGCACCCAAAAATACCCCAAAAAAAAAAACCCCCAAAAAATCACCCCCCCCCCCAAAAAAAAATTTCCCCAAAACCCCAAAACCCCCCCACCCCAAAATCCCCCCATACCCAAAAACCACACAAAATTATCCAAAATCACCCCAAAATCCCCTGTCACCCCATCACACAAATCACCCCAAAATCATCCCAAAAATCCCCCTCTTACCCCAAATCCCCCCAAAATCACAGCAGTCATCCCAAATCATCAAAATCCCCCCCAGTCAAAATCCCCCCGTCACCTGAAAACCACCCCAAAATCATCCCAAAAATCACCCCCAGTCACCCCAAAAATCACACCTAAATCAGCCAAAAATCACCCCAAAATCATCCCCAGTCACCCCAAAAATCACCCCAAAATCATCCCAAAAATCACACAAAAATCTTGCAAAATCACCCCAGTCACCCCAAAAATCACCCACAAAAATCACCCCAAATTCACACAAAAATCACCCCAAAATCACTGATCACCCAAAAATCACCCAAAATCACCCCAAAATCACACAAAAATCACCCCTGATACCCCAAAAATCACCCAATCATCCAAAATGCACAAAATCACCCCAAAATCACCCCAGTCACACAAAAATCACCCCAAATCCACTTTAAAATCACACAAAAATCACCCCCAGTCACCCCAAAAATCACCCCAAACCACCCCAAAAATCACCCCAAACCACCCTCCAATGCTCCCAAAATCTCTGGCTTTAAAAGTGCCCCAAAACCCACAGCCCCCAAATGGGAAGTGGAAGTCTCAAAATCCCATTCCCAGGAGATGTGGGGAGAGTCTCAGAGATTCAGGAAGGACTTTGGGGGTGGTGTAGGGGTTCAGAGAAGGGTTTGAAATTAATTTAATGGTTAGAAGAGGTTTTTGAGGTGGGCTAACAGAGGGGTTCAGGAAGAGGTTTGGGGGTGGAATTTTGAGGGTTCAGGAGGTTTTTTGGGGGTGCAGGCTGGGGGGTTCAGAGAGGAGTTTTGGGGGTGGAGATTTTGAGGGGGTTCAGGAAAGGGTTTGGGATATGAGGTGAAGTTCAGGAAGTTTGGGATGGAGATTTGGAGTTCAGAAGGATTTTGGGGATAGGCTTGGGGGGTTCAGGAAGAGGTTGGGGGTGGAGGCAGGGGATTCAGAAGAGTTTGGGGATGAGTGCAGGGGGTTCAGGAAAGGGCTTGGGGTGGAAGTTGGGGGTTCAGGAGGTTTGCGGATGGGTGCAGTTTAGAAGAGGTTGCAGGGATCAGGTGGGGGGGTTCAGGAGGAGTTTGGGGATGGAGACCCAGGGTTCAGGAGGGTTGGGGTGGAAGTTTGAAGTTCAGGAGGTTTTGGGGATGGAATTTGGGGGTTCAGGAGGAGTTTTGGGGATGTTTGGGGGTTCAGGAGTTTGGGGATGGAAATTTGGGGGGGGTTCAGGAAGGAGTTTTGGGGATCATTAAGGGGGTTCAGGGGAAGGGTTTGAGGTGAGATTTGGGGTTCAGGAGTTTGGGGATGGAGATTTGGGGGGTTCAGGGAGGGTTTGCAGGGATGGAAGGCTTTGGGGGTTCAGGAAGGGTTTGGGGTGGGGTGGGGGTTCAGGAAAGGGGTTTGGGATGGAGATTGGGGGGTTCAGGAGGGTTTGGGGGTGGGAATTTGGGGGTTCAGGAGAGTTTGGGGGATGGAAACTGAGGGTTCAGGAAAGTTTGGGATGAGATTTGAGAGTTCAGGGAAGAGGTTTGGGGATGGAGATTTGGGGGTTCAGGAGGGGTTTTTGGGGATGGAGATTTGGGGTTCAGGAGGGGGGGGTTCAGGAGGGGTTTTGGGGATGGAGATTTGGGGGGTTCAGGAGGGGTTTTTGGGGGGGTGGAGATTTGGGGGTTCAGGAGGGGTTTTGGGGGATGGAGATTTGGGGGTTCAGGAGGGGTTTGGGGTGGAGATTTGGGGGTTCAGGAGGGTTTGGGGTGGAGATTTGGGGTTCAGGAGGGGTTTGGGGGTGGAGATTTGGGGGTTCAGGAGGGGTTTGGGGGTGGAGATTTGGGGGTTCAGGAGGGGTTTTTGGGGGTGGAGATTTGGGGGTTCAGGAGGGGTTTGGGGGTGGAGATTTGGGGGTTCAGGAGGGGTTTTGGGGATGGAGATTTGGGGGTTCAGGAGGGTTTTGGGGATGGAGATTTGGGGGTTCAGGAGGGGTTTGGGGGGATGGAGATTTGGGGGTTCAGGAGGGGTTTTGGGGGGTGGAGATTTGGGGGTTCAGGGGGCTCTGGGGAGGATTTGGGGGTGCTGGGGGGGGGACAGGGGGAACTGAGAATTTGGGGAGGAGGGGGCTTGGCAGGGTCAGGGATTTTGGGGGGCTGTGAGGTTTTGGGGGGACAGGGAATTTCTGGGGGGCTTGGCAGGTTTTTGGGGCTCGCAGGATTTTTTGGGGGGATCTCTGGCAGGTGATTTTTGGGGGTTCAGGTGATTTTTGGGGGGGTCAGGTATTTTTGGGGTTCAGGTGATTTTTGGGGGGCTCAGGTGATTTTTTTGGGGTTCAGGTATTATTTTTGGGGTTCAGGTGCTATTTTGGGGTTCAGGTGATTTTGGGGCAGGTTCAGGTGTTCTTTTTTGGGGTTCAGGTGATTTTTTGGGGGGTTCAGGTGTTATTTTGGGGTTCAGGTGTTGTTTTGGGGTTCAGGTGTTGTTTTGGGGTGTCTCTCTCACGTATTTGGCAAAGAAGGATTTCTGCTCCTGGGGGTTCAGGTGTGATTTTTTTTGGGTTCAGGTGTTATTTTTGGGGGGTTCAGGTGTGATTTTTTGGGGGTTCAGGTGTTATTTTGGGGTTCAGGTGTGATTTTTTGGGGGTTCAGGTGTTATTTTGGGGTTCAGGTGTTATTTGTGGGGGGGTTCAGGTGATTTTTTAGGGGTTCAGGTGTTATTTTTGGGGTTCAGGTGTTATTTTGGGGTTCAGGTGTGATTTTTTGGGGGTTCAGGTGTGATTATTTTGGGGTTCAGGTGTTGTTATGGGGTGTCTCTCTCACGTATTTGGCAAAGAAGGATTTCTGCTCCTGGGGGTTCAAGTGTGATTTTTTTTGGGTTCAGGTGATTTTGGGGGTTCAGGTGATTTTTTGGGGGTTCAGGTATTGTTTTGGGGTTCAGGTTTTATTTTGGGGTTCAGGTGTTATTTTTGGGGGTTCAGGTGTTGTTTTGGGGTTCAGGTGTTGTTTTGGGGTGTCTCACTCACATATTTGGCAAAGAAGGATTTCTGCTCCTGGGGGTTCAGGTGTGATTATTTTGGGGTTCAGGTGTTGTTTTGGGGTTCAGGTGTTGTTTTGGGGTGTCTCTCACTCACGTATTTGGCAAAGAAGGATTTCTGCTCCTGGGGGTTCAGGTGTGATTTTTGGGGTGCAGATGTTATTTTGGGGGGTTCAGGTGTTATTTTTGGGGCTCAGGTGTTATTTTGGGGTTCAGGTGTGATTTTTTTGGGGTTCAGGTGTTATTTTTGGGGGTTCAGGTGTTGTTTTGGGGTTCAGGTGTTATTTTGGGGTTCAGGTGTGATTTTTTTGGGGTTCAGGTGTTATTTTTTTGGGGTTCAGATGTTATTTTGGGGGGTTCAGATGTGATTTTTTTGGGGTTCAGGTGTTATTATTTTGGGGTTCAGGTGTTATTTTGGGGTTCAGGTGTTATTTTGGGGTTCAGGTGTTGTTTTGGGGTGTCTCTCTCTCACGTATTTGGCAAAGAAGGATTTCTGCTCCTGGGGGTTCAGGTGTGATTTTTGGGGTGCAGATGTTATTTTGGGGGGTTCAGGTGTTATTTTGGGGTTCAGGTGTTTGTTTTGGGGTTCAGGTGTGATTATTTTGGGGTTCAGGTGTTATTTTGGGGTTCAGGTGTGATTTTTTTGGGGTTCAGGTGATTTTTGGGGTTCAGGTGTTATTTTGGGGCTCAGGTGTTGTTTTGGGGTGTCTCACTCACGTATTTGGCAAAGAAGGATTTCTGCTCCTGCGGGTTCAGGTGTTATTTTGGGGTTCAGGTGTGATTTTGGAGTTCAGGTGTTATTTTGGGGTTCAGGTGTTGTTTTTGGGGTCCAGGTGATTTTTTGGGGGTTCAGGTGTTATTTTGGGGGGGGTTCAGGTGTTATTTTTTGGGGTTCGGGTGTTATTTTTGGGGTTCAGGTGTAATTTTGGGGTTCAGGTGCTATTTTGGGGTTCAGGTGATTTTTGGGGGGGTTCAGGTGATTTTTTTGGGGTTCAGGTGTTATTTTGGGGTTCAAGTGTTGTTTTTGGGGTTCAGGTGTTATTTTGGGGTTCAGGTGTTATTTTTGGGGTTCAGGTGTTATTTTGGGGTTCAGGTGTGATTTTTTGGGGGTTCAGGTGTGTTATTTTGGGGTTCAGGTGTTGTTATGGGGTGTCTCTCTCACGTATTTGGCAAAGAAGGATTTCTGCTCCTGGGGGTTCAAGTGTGATTTTTTTTTGGGTTCAGGTGATTTTTGGGGGGTTCAGGTGATTTTTTGGGGTTCAGGTATTGTTTTGGGGTTCAGGTGTTATTTTGGGGTTCAGGTGTTATTTTTGGGGGTTCAGGTGTTGTTTTGGGGTTCAGGTGTTGTTTTGGGGTTCAGGTGTTATTTTGGGGTTCAGGTGTTGTTTGGGGTTCAGGTATTATTTTGGGGGTTCAGGTATTATTTTGGGGTTCAGGTGTTATTTTGGGGTTCAGGTGTTATTATTTTGGGGTTCAGGTGCTATTTTTGGGGTTCAGGTGTGTTATTTTGGGGTTCAGGTGTTATTTTGGGGTTCAGGTGTTATTTTTTTGGGGTTCGGGTGTTATTTTTGGGGTTCAGGTGTTATTTTGGGGTTCAGGTGTTGTTTTGGGGTGTCTCTCTCACTCACGTATTTGGCAAAGAAGGATTTCTGCTCCTGGGGGTTCAGGTGTGATTTTGGGGTTCAGGTGTTATTTTGGGGTTCAGGTGCTATTTTTGGGGGTTCAGGTATGATTATTTTGGGGTTCAGGTGTTATTTTTGGGGGTTCAGGTGTTATTTTTGGGGTTCAGGTGTTATTTTTTGGGGGTTCAGGTGTTGTTTTGGGGTGTCTCTCACTCACGTATTTGGCAAAGAAGGATTTCTGCTCCTGGGGGTTCAGGTGTGATTTTTGGGGTGCAGATGTTATTTTGGGGGTTCAGGTGCTATTTTTGGGGGTTCAGGTATGATTATTTTGGGGTTCAGGTGTTATTTTGGGGTTCAGGTGTTATTTTTGGGGGTTCAGGTGTTATTTTTGGGGTTCAGGTGTTGTTTTGGGGTGTCTCTCTCACGTATTTGGCAAAGAAGGATTTCTGCTCCTGGGGGTTTAAGTGTGATTATTTTGGGGTGCAGATGTTATTTTGGGGTTCAGGTGTGATTATTTTGGGGTTCAGGTGTTGTTTTGGGGGGGTTCAGGTGTTGTTTTGGGGTGTCTCACTCACGTATTTGGCAAAGAAGGATTTCTGCTCCTGCGGGTTCCGGGCGCGCTGCGCCTGCTCCTGCTCCAGGTGCCGGATGAAGGCGGCGGTCTCGGGCTGGGGACACCAGGGGACACTGAGGGGACACTGAGGGGACACTGGGGACATGGCCACCCCAAAACTGTCCCCATGGCAACCCCGTCCCCAAAACCGGAAACCCCCCCGAAATTACCCCAGAACTGTGTCCCCAGAGTGTCCCCAGAGTGTCCCCACAGAGTTCCAAGGGGGCCCCCAGGGTGTCCCATGTCCCCACAGTGTCCCCTGTGTGTCCCCAGAGTCCCAGGGGGATCCCCAGGGTGTCCCCATGTCCCCTGTGTGTCCCCAAGCATCCCTCATTGTCCCCAGTGTGTCCCCATGTCCCCAGTGTGTTCCCAGTGTCCCCAGGTCCGACAGTGTCCCCATGTCCCACAGTGTCCTCTGTGTCCTCAATGTCCCCAGTGTCCCCATGTCCCACAGGGTCCCCACAGTGTCCCCTGTGTGTCCCCAAGCATCCCTCATTGTCCCCAGTGTGTCCCCTGTGTGTCTCCTGTGTGCCCCATTGTCCCCACACTGTCCCCATGTCCCTGTCCCTCACATGGCAGCAGAGAGTGGCACGAGGCCACCGGGGGTTGGGGACCATTGCAGGTCAGTGTCCCCACTGTGTCCCCATGGCCTCGTGTCCCCACTGTGTCCCCATGTCCCTCCACACCCTACTCATGTCCCCTGTGTCCCTCATGTCCCCGTGTCCCCCCATGTCCCTGTGTCCCTCCACACCCCACTCATGTCCCCATACCCTGTGTTGCCCATGTCCTTGTGTCCCCCATGTCCCCGTGTCCCCCCGTGTCCCCCATGTCCCCGTGTCCCCCATGTCCCAGTGTCCCCCATGTCCCTGTGTCCCGCCATGTCCCGTGTCCCCATGTCCCTGTGTCCTCATGTCCCGTGTCCAGCCATGTCCCGTGTCCCCCATGTCCGTGTCCCCCATGTCCCGTGTCCCTAGCAATACCCGTGTCCCCGTGTCCCTGTGTCCCCCCATGTCCCGTGTCCCCCATGTCCCCGTGTCCCCAGCTGTCCCGTGCCCCATGTCCTGTGTCCCCATGTCCCGTGTCTATGTCCACGTGTCCCCATGTCCCGTGTCCCCATGTCCCCATTGTCACACATGTCCCCGTGTCCCACCATGTCCCTGTGTCCCCATGTCCCCGTAATCCCCCCCATGTCCCGTGTCCCCCATGTCCCCGTGTCCGCCATGTCCCCGTGTCCCCCATGTCCCTGTGTCCCCCCCTGCCCTTTGTGCCCTTGCCCCCCCATGTCCCTGTCCCCCATGTCCGTGCCCCCCATGTCCCGTGTCCCCCCATGCCCCGTGTCCCCCATGTCCCGTGCCCCCATGCCCCCGTGTCCCCAGCTGGTCCGACCGGTCCTGCGACTCAGCAGGAGCGCACACTGGCGAGGACGAGACCAGTGACCTGTGGCTGCAGTGACCCAGGCGACAGCTGGTCTGACAGGTAGGACTCCAGCAGGCTGTGCTGACAGGGACGTGACACAGTGACACAGTGACAGTGGCACAGTGACGGTGACAGCTGGTCCGACGGCGGGACTCAGCAGGGCACACTGTGACAGGGACAGGGACAGTGACCGTGACAGTGACAGCTGGTCCAGACAGGTGTGACTCCAGCAGGGCACTGAGCCCAGGGACAGTGACAGGGACAGTGACACAGTGACGGTGACCCGGCTGGTCCGACAGGTGGGACTCCAGCAGGGCACTGGCGGCGGGGACTGACAGTGACACGGTGACGCAGTGACGGCAAGCAGCTGGTCCGACAGGTGTGACCAGCGGGGCACACTGTGAGGCAGGACAGTGACAGTGACACAGTGACAGTGACAGCTGGTCCGACGAGTGCGACTCCAGCAGGGCACACTGTGACAGGGACTTGGGGACAGTGACCACAGTGACAGTGACAGTGACAGCTGGTCTGACAGGTGGGACTCCAGCAGAGCACACTGCGTGAGGACGAGATGACACAGTGACAGTAGTGACAGCTGGTCCGACAGGTGGGACTCCAGCAGGAGCACACTGTGACAGGGACAGTGACAGGGACAGTGACACAGTGACAGTGATGACAGCTGGTCCGACGGGTGGGACTCCAGCAGGGCACACTGTGACAGGGACCCAGGGACAGTGACAGTGACACGAGTGACAATGACAGCTGGTCAAGCAGGTGGACTCAGCAGGGCACACTGTGACAGGGACAGGGACAGTGACAGTGACTTTGAAGTGACACCCAGTGACAGCGGGTCCGACCAGGTGGGACTCCAGCAGGGCACTGTGACAGGGACAGGGACAGGGACAGTGACACAGTGACAGTGACAGCTGAGGCCGACAGAGTGCAGGACTGCAGCAGGGGCACACTGTGACAGGGACGGTGACTGATGACAGTGACTGGTGACAGTGACAGCTGGTGCGACAGGTGTGACTCCAGCGGGGCTGCTGTGACAGGGACAGGGACAGGGACAGTGACAGTGACAGTGACAACTGGTCGACGGGCAGGACTCCAGCGGGGCACTGCGCCGAGGGCAGGGACAGGGACAGGGACAGTGACACAGTGACAGTGAAGCAGCAGACCGACAGGTGGGACTCCAGCAGGGCACACTGTGACAGGGACAGGGACAGTGACACAGTGACAGTGACACAGTGAGCAGTGACAGCTGGTCGACAGGTGGGGCTCAGCAGGGCACACTGTGGCAGGGACAGGGACAGTGACACAGTGACAGTGAGCTTCGCTGAAATCCAGAGGCAAGTGGGACTCCAGCAGGAGCCTGCTGTGGTAGGACAGGGACAGGGACAGTGACACAGTGACCCAGTGACAGCTGGTCCGACAGGTGGGACTCAGCAAGGCACACTGTGACAGGGACAGTGACACAGTGACAGTGACACAGTGACAGTGACAGCTGGTCCGACAGGTGGGACTCCAGCAGGGCACACTGTGACAGGGACAGGGACAGTGACACAGTGACAGGGACGGCTGAAATTGACAGGTGGGACTCCAGCAGGGCACACTGCTTGGGCGGGGGACCAGGACAGTGACACAGTGACAGTGACACGAAGTGACGAGTGACAGCTGGTCCGACAGGTGGGACTCCAGCAGGGCACACTGTGACAGGGACAGTGACACAGTGACAGTGACACGGTGACACAGTGACAGTGACAGCTGGTCGACGAGTGTAGTAGGGCACGCCGAGCAGGTTACGGTACAAACAGTGACACAGTGACAGTGACAGCTGGTCAGGCAGGTGGGACTTCGGCACCACTGTGACAGGGACAGTGACAGTGACATTGACACAGTGACAGGGACAGCTGGTCGACAGGTGGGACTCCAGCAGGAGCACACTGTGACAGGGACAGGACAGTGACAGTGACGCAGTGACGGGGACAGCTGGTCCGACAGGTGGGACTCCAGCAGGGCACACTGTGACAGGGACAGGGACAGTGACAGTGACACAGTGACAGTGACAGCTGGTCCGACAGGTGCGACTCCAGCAGGGCACACTGTGACAGGGACAGTGACAGTGACAAGGACAGCTGGTCCGACAGGTGGGACTCCAGCAGGGCACACTGGGGACAGCAGGGACAGGGGTGGCAGTGGGACTGGGGACAGGGACAGGGTGGCAGTGGCACAGGGGGACATGTCCCAGGGGTTTCCCCAGGGTGTCCCCAAGGTATCCTCAGGGGGTGACAGAGGTCAGGGGATGTCCCAGGGTGTCCCAGGGGTGTCCCCAGGGTGTCCCCAAGGTCGGGGGGTTCCCCGAGGTGTCCCAGGGTGTCCTCCAGGGTGTCCCCAGGGTGTCCCAGGGTGTCCCCAGGGTGTCCCCAGTGTCACTCACAGCCCTCACGAAGGAAGTGTGAACTCGAGTGCGCGTCCTCGCCGGGGCCAAGGCGTGACCTCGCACCAGTACAACCCGTCCGCGCTGCCACCTCCTGTGGGGACACCTGTGTCACCTGAGTGTCACCCTGTGTCACCACGCACCCAGTACAGCTCCGTCCGTGCTGCCCTCTGTGGGACACCTGTGTCACCTGTGGCCTGCCCTGTGTACCCTGTGTCACCCTTCCCGGTACAGCCCTCCCGGCGCTGCCTCCTGCTTTGAGACACCTGTGTCACCTGTGTGTCACCCTGTGCCACCGCACAGTACAGCCCGTCGTGCTGCACACTCCTGCGAGACACCTGTGTCACCTGAGTGTCACCTGAGTGTCACCCTGTGTCACCCTGTGTCACCCGCACCCGGTACAGCCACGTCACGTGCTGCCACCTCCTGTGGGGTTGTGTCACTGTGTCACCCTGTGTCACCCCTGTGTCACCGCACCGGTACAGCCGTCCCGGCGCCGCCACCTCCTGTGGGGACAGTGTCACTGTGTCACCCTGTGTCACCCTGTGTCACCCTTTTGCGGTACAGCCGTCCCGCGCTGCCACCTCCTGTGGGGACACCTGTGTCACCCTGAAGTGTCTCGCACCGGTGGCCGTCCAGCGCCACGCCCTCTGTGGACCGATGCCCAGTGTCACTGATGTCACCCCAGTCACCTGACCTGAGCCGTGCCCTCTCATCGTCCACACCCAGCGGTTTCTAGGTCAGTGTCACCCAGTGTCACTCAGTGTCACCCAGTGTCACCCTGACCTGAGCCGCGCCCTCTCCTCGTCCCCCAGCGGTTTCTGGGTCAGTGTCACCAGTGTCACTAGTGTCCACTCAGTGTCACCCCAGTGTCACCTGAGCCCTGAGCCGTGCCCTCTCCTCGTCCCCCAGCGGTTTCTGGGTCAGTGTCACCCAGTGTCACTCAGTGTCACCCCAGTGTCACCCTGACCCTGAGCCGCGCCCTCTCCTCGTCCCCCAGCGGTTTCTGGGTCAGTGTCACCCAGTGTCACCCAGTGTCACCCCAGTGTCACCTGACCCTGAGCCGCCTTCCTCTCCTAAATCCCAGCGGTTTCTGGGTCAGTGTCACTCAGTGTCACTCAGTGTCACCCAGTGTCACCCAGTGTCACTCGGCCCTGAGCCGCGCCTCTCCCTCGTCTGGCGGTTCTGGGTGTTGTCACCCAGTGTCACCCAGTGTCACCCAGTGTCACCCTGACCCTGAGACGCGCCCTCTTCCTAGATCCCCCAATGGTTTCTGGGTCAGTGTCCTCAGTGTCACTCAGTGTCACCCCAGTGTCACCCAGTGTCACCCAGTGTCACCCCAGTGTCACCTGACCCTGAGCCGCGCCTCTCCCCCTCGTCCCCAGCGGTTTCTGGGTCAGTGTCACTCAGTGTCACCCAGTGTCACCCCAGTGTCACCCTGACCTGAGCCGTGCCCTCTCCTAGTCCCCCAGCGGTTTCTGGGTCAGTGTCACTCAGTGTCACCAGTGTCACCAGTGTCACCCAGTGTCGCAGTGTCACCTGACCCTGAGCAATTGCCCTCTCCTGGGTCCCCAGCGGTTTCTGGGTCAGGGCCACCGACGGGGAAAGCCAGGACAGGAACAGTGACGGTGCCAGCTGGTCACAGGTGGGACCCCAGCGGGGCAACTGTGACAGGGACAGGGACAGGACACAGGGTACAGTGACATTTGGCCCGACAGGTGGGATTTCCAGCAGGGCACACTGTGACAGGGATAGGGACAGTGACAAGTGAACGGGTGACGGGACAGCTGTCAAGGGGGGGGATTTCAGGGAAGGGGGACGGGGAAAGGGAAAAGTAACAGTAAAGTGACAGTGACAGCTGGTCCACATAGGGAAACATTCGGGAAGGGGAAAGGGAAAAGTGAAAAGTGAATAACCCAGGGGGGGTTTAGGGCCCTGGCAGGGGGGACTCTGAAAAGGGGTGGGGCCAAAACCCCACCAGGCAGGGACAGGACAGTGACACAGTGAAAAGTGACAGACAGCTGGTCTGACAGGGCTCCGGGGCACACTGTGACAGGACGGGGAAAGCAGACAGTGACACAGTGACAGTGACGCTGGTCCACAGGGACTCCAGCAGGCACACTGTGAAGGGACGGGACGGGAAAAGTGAAGTGACAGTGGCCAAGGTGACTTCCAGGCCAACTGAAGGGAAGGGACAGAACAGTGACGGGCAGCTGGCCCGGGCCAGGTGATTCCAGCAGGGCACACGTGGGGGGAAGGGGACAGTGACACAGTGACAGTGACAGCTGCCCGACAGGTGGGACTTTAAGGCACACTGTGACAGGGTAGACAGGACAGGACAAGTGAAAGACGGGGCGGTCCGACAGGTGTGACTTCCAGCAGGCCACTGTAAGGGGAAGGGGAAGGGACATAAAAGTGATAGGACAGCTGGTCCGGGGCCCCCGCGGGGCACCCCTGTGAACGGGGACAGGGAAGTGACACAGTGAACAATGACACCTGAAGGGATTAGCGGGACACTGTGACAGGGACGGGGACGGGACATGAAGTGACAGCTGGTCTGACAGGGGGGACTTCAGGGGCAACTGTAAAGGGGACGGGGACACAGTGACAGTGACAGTGACAGCTGGTCCGGCAGGTGGGACGCGGGGCACACTGGGGACGGGGGACAGGTGGCAGGGACGGGGAAGGGACGGGGGTGGCAGTGGAAGGGGAAACCGGGGGTTCGGGTGTCCGGACTCTGGGGGGTGACAGGGGTTTGGGGATGTCCCAGGTGTCCAGGTGTCTCAGGGCCCCCCAGGTGCCCCCAGGTGCCCCCTCAGTGTCCGGGGTGCCCCCGGGGTGTCCCGGGGGGGCCCTAAGGGTCGGGGGCCTTTTTAGGTGTCCCGGGGTGTCCTCCGGGTGCAGGTGTCCCAGGGTGTCCCAGGTGCCCCCAGGGTGCCCCAGGGTGTCCCTGGGGTGCCCCAGGTGTCCCAGGTGTCCTGGGGTGTCTAGGCCCAAGGGTTTGGGATGTCCTAGGGTCTAGGGGTCTCGGGTTTTCCAGGGTGTCCAGTGTCCCAGTCTCACCAGGTGAAAATTAGTGCCCTGCCTCCCGCCTAGCTGGGGAAACTCCGCCCCTCCGGCGCCTGCCCTGGGCGACCTCCTTGGGGGACACCGGCCCCGGTGTCACCCTGGACCCTGGTCACCCATGTACAGCCCCCCCCGCGCCCCCACCTCCTGTGGGACACCTGTGTCACCTGTGTCACCTGAGGTCACCCTGTGTCCCCCGCACTGACAGCCTGGCCCCGCGGCCCACTTCTGTGGGGACACCTGTGTCACCGTGCACCCTTTGTGTCACCCTGTGTCACCTGCCCCCGGCAGCCTGGCCCCGCGCTGCCACCTCCTGTGGGGCAGTGTCACTGTGTCATTTCCTGTGTCATTTTTCCTCGATCGTACAGCCCGCCCTCGCACCCCTGGGGGGGGACCCCTGTGTCACTGTGTCACCCTGTGTCACCTGGAGCCCTCACTGCAACCCTCCCCGGCCGCCATTCCCCTGGAACTTGTGCATTGCCCTTTCCTTTGTGTCATTTTTGTTCCCAAAAGACTGTAAGCCTCCCCAACTGCCATTCCCTCCTGGGCACTTGGTTACTGGTCATGCGGGACCATCCTAGACGGTACAGGCCTGGCCCCCGTGGATTTTCTCTTATGGGCCCGGGTTTATTTATTTGCACCCGCACCCGGACTCAGCCCCCCCCGACGCTTTTTCCTGGGGGACAGGTCACTGTGTCACCTCGGGTACTTCAGGCCACCAAGATGGACAGCCTGGCCCCGCTGCGGGGCTTCCTGGGGACACTGCCACCTGAGGTCGCCGCCTCCAGTGTCACCCAGAGCCCTCAGTGCCACCAGTGTCACCGTGTTACCCCCAGTGTCCCCCAGGCCTGTATACTCGAGGTTACCTGGCTTACCAGGTCCCTTTCATCCAGGTCAAAGATCGCAGGTTACCTTTAAGTGTTTCCGGCTTTTCTGTTTTTCCCCTGACCGGAGCCGCGCTCCTCGCCCCCCAGCGTTTCTGGCCGGTTCATTTCAGTGTCACCAGTCACTGTGTCACTGGTGTCACCCGACCTTGAGCTGCGCCTCCTCCCCCCCAGGGGTTTTTTGGCCAGTGTCACCAGTGTCATTTCAGTAAACTCAGTGTCACTTGGTTTTTTTTCCCTTTGGACGGTGTTTTTCTCCCTCTCAGGCTGCAGTGCCATCAGTGTCACCAGGACCTTTTTGCGGCCCTGACTTGACCCGCCCCTCTCCCGCCCCCCGGGTTTCTGGCCAGTGTCACCAGTGTTCACGTGTCACCCCAGGTCACCCAGTGCCCCCTGACTTGAGCCGGCCCTCTCCTCGCCCCCAGCGGTTTCGGCGGCCACCAAGGTCACCCAGGCACCCAGTGTCACTTCTCCCAGCCGCGCCTCTCCTGCCCCCAGGGGTTTGGGGAAATTAGCGGGCCCGGGCCTGAGCTGGGCCAGCGCCCCCGGCGCCGGCTGCTGACCGGGAAAAGATGATGGGGTACCGACAGGGGGCCTGTGTCACTGGTCCCCCTCACCCCGGTGTCTCCAGTCCCACCCCCAGTTCCCAGTGCCACCCTGTGCCCCAGTGCCACCCCGGGAATGGTGCCCTAGTCCCATCCCCATTTCTCGACCCCCCCGGCACCCCTGGGGACTCTGTCCAAACCTAAGTGAAATCCCACCCTGGGTTCCCAGTGCCACCCTGAATGGGCCCCCAATGTCCTAGTCCCACCCCCCCCAGTGTATAGTGCCCCCAAAACCAGTGCCCTACGGGTCTCAGCACTTTTGCCTGGTTTTCTGGCACCTTGCCCTGTGTCCAGTCTTGTCTCCTATGCCATTCTAACTAGTGTCCCTGTCCTTGTCCTCTGTCCATGTCTCTGTCCTGTCTCTTCCCATGCTTCCCTCATTACCTGGAAGGGGCTCCGGCCCAGGCTCACCGGCAGCCTTGGGTCCCCCGGTGGGGAAACAGGGACAGGGGTGACACAGCCTGGGACCCCCGCGGTGGACCGCGGGTCACTTTTTAAGAGCCCCCCGCCCTCCCCCAACAGGGGGTTAATGACCCGACAGCGGTTTCGGCACCCGCGAGGGGTTCCACCCTCCCCGCTCGCCCCGGACCCCCTTGGCTCCCCTGCTCCCGGGGCCCGGGGTCCCGGGGAAACCCCCCCGGCAGAGCCCCCGGCCTCCCCCAGCCCCGCCCCTCCCGCCAGAGCCAGCAGCGCACGGAGGCGGCGCTATCTGGGCGCGGGGACGAGGGGAAAGAGGGGGCGACGGGGCCTTTTGGAGCGGGAGATGAGGAGGGTTTACGGCGGTACCACTTTTGGAAGGGGGCACGGGGGAAATGGGGCATGGCGTGGTGGCGGGAGGTGGGAAAAGGGCAGTGGGAGAGGCTGGGCTTTGAGGGGGAAAGGGCCAAAAAGGGCCCCATTTTTTCCCCCCCCCCAAAACCCAAATAACCCCCCGGACAGAAAGGGGGCCCCTGTCACGGGACCCCCCCAGTGACCCCCGGGGGACCCTTTTCCTTTTGGCACCCCCGTCCCCCGGGACCCCCGTCTCTGGGAAACCCCCCCAGTCCCCCTGGGATCCCCCCAGTCCCCCTTTGGGACCCTAGCCCCCTCTGGGACCCCTTCTCCTCTGGGACCCCCAACCTTTTTGGGACCCCCCCGTCACCCTTGGGGGACCCCCTAAACCCCCTCTCTCCCCCCAGCATTTGGGGACCCCCCACCCCCGGGACCCCCCAGTCTTTTGGGGGGACATCCAAATATTTCTTAGGACCCCCAGTCACCTCGGGACCCCCACCACATTTGGACATCCCAGTCACCCCTATGTCCCCTCTCGGTCCCCTCGTGCCCTTTGTGTCCCCTTCCCCTTCCCAAGCTTTCCAGCCCTCCTGCCACGCGCGGGTGCCGGGCAGGTGAGGGATCGGGATCGGGAAGAGGATCGAGACTGGGATCAGGACTGGGACTGGGACTGGGATCTGAAATGGAACCGGACCGGGACCGATCGGGATTGGGGTTGGAACTGGGACTGTGATTGGGATCGATCAGACTGGGACTGGGACTGGGACTGGGACTGGGATCTGAAATGGAACCGGCCGTGATTGGGATTGGGGTTGACTGGGATTGGGGGTTGGGATCGGGATTGGGTTGGAACTGGGATGTGATTGATCGGGATCAGGACTGACTGACTGGGACTGCATCTGAAATGGAACCGACCGGATCGGGATTGGGGTTGACTGGGATTGGGATTGAATCAGACTGGGACCAGGATCGGGATCGCGATCAGGATTGGGGCTGGAATCGATCAGGGATTGGGATCAGGGATTGGGATTGGGATCAGGATTGGGATCGGACTGGATCAGGATTGGATTGGGATTGGGATCAGGATTGGGATCGATTGGGATCGATCAGGATTGGATTGGGATTGGGATCAGGATTGGGATCGGGATTGGGATCGGGATCAGGATTGGGATTGGGATCGGGATTGGGATCGATTGGGATTGGGATTGGATCGATTGGGATCGGATTGGGACTGGATCAGGATTGGGATTGGGATCGGGATTGGGATCAGGATTGGGATCGGGATTGGGATCAGGATTGGGATTGGGATCAGGATTGGGATTGGGATTGGGATTGGGATCAGGATTGGGATTGGGATCAGGATTGGGATCGGGATTGGGATCGGGATTGGGATCGGGATTGGGATCAGGATTGGGATCGGGATTGGGATTGGGATTGGGATCGGGATTGGGATTGGGATCAGGATTGGGATTGGGATCGGGATTGGGATCAGGATTGGGATTGGGGTCGGGATTGGGATTGGGATTGGGATTGGGATGCCTGAGAATGCCCAGGAATGGAGAACACGGGGGACTTTTATTCCAACATAATATTTATTGCAACTGGATGGGGATGGGGCGGGGGGGTGGTCTGACATCGGAATGTCCTGCGAGGCTCTGGACAGACACTGACACTGCAATGTTCAGCCGAGGCTGCGGATACTGAGAATGTCCGCCCAGTGCCTCTGACACGGGAATGTCCAATTCAAAGTTTGACACACTGAGAATGTCCAGCCAGGGATCTGGACACTGGGAATTTCCATCCAGGGGCTCGGACACCGGAATGTCCAGCCAGGGCCTGACACCTGGCCGACATGGGGCAGCTCAGCTCTGCAGGAAGCGCAGCAGGTCCCGCAGCACCGAGAAGAACTGCACCAGCACCTGGCTCACCTGCTCCCAGCGGTTTCGCGCCCCCGCTCTCCTGGCCTGCGGCTCCTGGGTCTGGGGTCCTGGGTGCGGGGGTGGCGCGGGTGGGCGCGGGGTGGCGGGGGTCCGCGCCTCGCAGGGTCAGCAGGATCCACTGGTGGAAGTGCAGCGAGGGGGGGTGAAGATGCAGCCGCGCTGCCGCTGGTCACCTCCCAGGAGCCAGAAGCTGGAGCGCCGTCCCGGCACACGAGGAGGACCTCCTCGGTGCCCCTGGGGAGGGGCAGAGGGGGTGGGGGTGAGATGTGGTGGGGGGGGGAAGGGGGTCTTGGGGTGGGGGAGGGGTTTGGGGTCTTGGTGTGGGTTTGGGATTTGGGGTCTCGGGGTGTGTTTGGGATTTGGGGTCTCGGTGTGTTTGGGATTTGGGATTTGGGGGTCTCAGGGTGGGTTTGGGATTTGGGGTCTTGGCTGGGTCTGGGGTCTCGGGATAGGTTTGGGGGGTTTGGGGTTTGAGGTTTGGGGTCTTGGGGTGGGTTTGGGGTCTCGGTGTGTTTGGGGGTTTTGGGGTTTGGGGTTTGGGACTTTGGGGTCTCGGAGTGGTTTGGGGGTTTTGGGGTTTGGGACTTTGGGGTCTCAGGGTGGGTTTGGGGTTTGAGGTTTGGGGTCTTGGGGTGGGTTTGGGGTCTTGGGATGGGTTTGGGATTTGGGGTCTTGAGATGGCTTGGGGATTTTGGGGTTTGGGAGGTCTGGGGTTTTGGGGTGTGTTTATGGGTTTGAGGGGTTTGGGGTCTTGGGATGGACTTGGGGGTTTGGGGTCTCAGCATGGGTTTGAGGGGTTTGGGGTCTCAGGGTGGGTTTTTGGGGTTTGGGGTCTCAGGGTGTGTTTGGGGTTTGGGGTCTTGGGGTGTGTTTGGGGTTCGGGGTCTCAGGATGGGTTTGAGGGGTTTGGGGTCTCAGTGTGGGTTTTTGGGGTTTGGGGTCTCGGTGTGTGTTTGGGGTTCGGGGTCTCAGGATGGGTTTATGGGGTTTGGGGTCTCAGTGTGGGTTTGAGGGGTTTGGGGTCTCAGTGTGGGTTTTTTTGGGGTTTGGGGTCTCGGTGTGTTTTGGGGTTCGGGGTCTCAGGATGGGTTTATGGGGTTTGGGGTCTCAGTGTGGGTTTGAGGGGTTTGGGGTCTCAGTGTGGGTTTTTGGGGTTTGGGGTCTCGGGGTGTGTTTGGGGTTCGGGGTCTCAGTGTGGGTTTGAGGGGTTTGGGGTTTGGAGGGTTTTGGAGTCTCGGGGTGAGTTTGGGGGTTTGGGGGTCTCAGGGTGGTTTTTGGGGGTTTGGGGGTCTCAGGGCAGTTTCTGGGGTTTGGGGGTCTCAGGGTGGTTTTTGGGGTTTGGGGGTCTCGGTGTGGGTTTGGGGTCTCACGTCTCCAGGGCAAGGAAAGCTGAAAGGGAAGGGGGTGGGATGGAGCCCTGGGACATGGAGGGGATCGGGATGGGGGGATGGGATTGGGATAATGGGATAATGGGATTGGGATAATGGGATAATGGGATGGGATAATGGGATGGGATAATGGGATGGGATAATGGGATGGGATGGGATGGGATAATGGGATGGGATGGGATGGGGATGGGATGGGATGGGATGGGATGGGATGGGATGGGATGGGATGGAATGGGATGGGATGGATGGGATGGGATGCGATGGGATGGGATGGGATGGGATGGGATGGGATGGGATGGGATGGGATGGATGGGATGGGATGGGATGGATGGGATGGGATGGATGGGATGGGATGGGATGGGATGGGATGGGATGGGATGGGATGGGATGGGATGGGATGGGATGGGATGGATGGGATGGATGGGATGGGGACCGGGATTGGGATCGGGATTGGGATTGGTATGGGAATGGCAGCCCTGGACACAGAAGGGGATCGGGATCGGGATCAGGACTGGGATCGGGATCAGGATTTGGGATTGGGACTGGGATTGGGATGGGGATTGGGATGGCAGCCCGGACACAGCTGGGATACACCTGGGATGCACCTGGGCACACCTGGGCACGGGAGAGTCACATGTGCACAGCTGGGCACAGCTGGGGAACTGGGGTACACTGGGTACACTTGGGCACAGGAGAGCCGCTGGGTACAGCTGGGCACAGCTGGGGGATCTCTGGGGTATACTCTGGGACACTGGGATACACTGGGCACACTTGGGCACGGGAGAGTTACATGGCACAGTGGGCACAGCTGACACTCTGGGATACATGGGTACACTTGGGCACGGGAGAGCCAGCTGGGCACAGCTGGGCACAGCTGGGCACAGCTGGACACAGCTGGGGGAACTGGGATACACTCTGGGATACACTTGGCACGGGAGAGCGTGGCACAGCTGGGCACAGCTGGGCACAGCTGGGGAACCTGGGGTACACTCTGGATACACCTGGCACGGGAGAGTCACATGGGCACAGCTGGGCACAGCTGGGGAACCTGATACACTCTGGGATACACCTGGGATACACCTGGGTACACCTGGGGTACACCTGGGATACACCTGGGATACACCTGGGTACACTCTGGGTACACCTGGGGTACACTCTGGGGTAATCTTGGGATAATCTGGGCACGGAGAGCTGCGCTGCCAGCTGGGTACAGCTGGGTACAGCTGGGGAATCCTGGGTACACTCTGGGTAACCTGGTACACTTGGGGTACAATTTGGGATGACTGGATACACTGGGCACGGGAGAGCCTGGGCATGCACAGCTCGATACACTGGGACACTCTGGCACGGAGAGCTCTGGGCACAGCTGGGCATGCTGGACACAGCTGGGGGAACCTGGGACACCTGGGTACACTCTGGCACGGAGAGCTGCGCTGCACAGCTGGGCACAGCTGGGGGAACCTGGGATACACTTGGGATACACCTGGATACACCTGGGCACACTCTGAGCCAGTGGTCAGGACTCACAACCTGACTTGGGACAACCTAGGACTTCCCCTGTGCCTACCCAGCCCCACTCTGCGCTCACTTCAGTGCTCTGGAGCTCCTATGTCACTCACACTGGCCACTCTAGTCCTACCTGCGCCACCGTGCCTACCTGTGCCTCACAATACTTGCCTCTACTCTGTGTTACCTGCGCCACTCGCGCCTCGTGCCTACCTGTGCTCTGACAATACCTTATTTACGACACTGGCACTCACTCTGTGCCCATAATACCCACTCTCACCTGTGCCTACTCCTGTGCCTCCACCTACTACTCACTCTGCTCCCAGCCTCCTACACTCACCTGTGCCTACCTGGTGCCTCTGCGCCACCTGCGCCTCACACTTACCGTGCCCTCTCAGCCCCACTCTGTGCCTCCTAGCCCTACACTCACTCTGTGCCTACCGCGCTCTGCGCCTCTCGTCCCTCACACTTACCTGTGCCTCTAGCCCACTCTGTGCCCCCAGCCCCACCTGTTCCGCTCTCTCTCACCTGTTCCCTGTCTCACCTATTCCTCTCTCACTCTGTTCCTCCTCACCTGTTCCCTCTCTCCTGTTCCTTCTCTCACCTGTTCCGCCTCTCTCACTGTTTCCCCTCTCTGCCTGTTTCCCTCTCTCCTGTTCCCTTCTCTCACCTGCCGTCTCTCACCTGTTCCCCCTGTCTCACCTGTTCCCCTGTCTCACCTGTTCTCCTCTCTCACCTGTTCCCCTGTCCCACCTGTGCCTGTCTCACCTGTTCCCCTCTCTCACCTGTGCCCCTGTCCCACCTGTGCCTGTCTCACCTGTTCCCCTGTCTCACCTGTTCCCCTGTCCCACCTGTGCCTGTCTCACCTGTTCCCCTGTCTCACCTGTGCCTGTCTCACCTGTTCCCCTGTCCCACCTGTGCCTGTCTCACCTGTTCCCCTGTCTCACCTGTGCCTGTCTCACCTGTTCCCCTGTCCCACCTGTGCCTGTCTCACCTGTTCCCCTCTCTCACCTGTTCCCCTGTCCCACCTGTGCCTGTCTCACCTGTTCCCCCTCTCTCACCTGTTCCCTGTCCCACCTGTTCCCCTCTCACCTGTGCCTGTCTCACCTGTGCCTGTCTCACCTGTTCCCCTCTCTCACCTGTTCCCCTGTCTCCCCTGTGCCTGTCTCACCTGTGCCTGTCTCACCTGTTCCCCTGTCTCACCTGTGCCTGTCTCACCTGTGCCTGTCTCACCTGTTCCCCTGTCACCTGTGCCTGTCTCACTGTTCCCCTGTCTCACCTGTGCCTGTCTCACCTGTGCATTGTCTCACCTGTCAGGCCCCACCCGCCGATGTTGCAGGGCGCTCCCGGGGCTGGGCGGAGCCGCTGACATGACCGAGCTGCACCCAAGTCGCTGCACTCCGCGGGGCGCCGCAGCTGCAGCAGCGCCACGTCAGCGCGCGGTGCCGCCGCACCTGCCGCAGCACCTGCACCGCACCTGCACCTCGGGCGGGGTCGCTCAGGTCCCACGCGCCAGAACCACCCGCCAGGCGCTGACGTTCCTGGGGGGACACGCGGGGAGCGTCGGCAAAGGGAGCGGGGGTCCAAAATATC
>JAREIS010004511.1:0-11412 GCA_030060385.1 Muscicapa striata striata | reverse complement strand
GGAGGCTCGTGCCGGTGAAGATTCCTTCTCGGGGCCGAGATCAGGTCTACCCGGCCTGGGCCGCGGCCGGCCGGCGGATTCGCCCCGCGGCGGGAGGCGCTGCGCCCTGGTGCCGGGTGAACAGGTCTACCCTTCCGGCCCGGCCGGCCGGCCGGGCGGCATCCGCCTGCTGCCGGCGGAAAGGGCACTGCAGCGGCCTCGGCGCCGGGTGAACAGATCTACCCTTCTCCCGGGGCCGCCGGAGACCAGGTCTACCCGGCCCGGGGGGCCGGCCGGCCGGGCGGCATCCGTCTGCCGCCGGGCGGGGAGGGCGCTGCAGCGTCCCACCGGTGCCGGGTGAACAGGTCTACCCTTCTCGGGGGTGGCCGGAGTCCAGGTCTACCCGGCCTGGGCCGCCGGGCCGGGTTGGCGGCATCTGCCTGCCGCCGGGCGGGGAGGGCGCTGCAGCGCCCTCGGCGCCGGGTGCACAAGTCTACCCTTCTCCGGGCGGCCGCCGGAGACCAGGTCTACACTGCTCCTGGGCCGCCGGCCGGCCGGCGGCATCCGCCTGCCGCCGGCGGGGACGGCGCTGCAGCCGCCCTCGGCGCCAGGGTGAACAGGTCTACCCTTCCCGGGCGGCCACCGGAGACCAGGTCTACCCGGCCCGGGGCCAGCCGGCCGGCCGCGGCATCCGCCTACCGCCGGCGGGAGGGCGCTTCAGCGCTCCGGCGCCGGGTGAACAGGTCTACCCTTCTCCGGGCGGCTGCCGGAGACCAGGTCTACCTGGCCCGGGGCCGTCCGGCGGCTGGCGGCATCCGCCTGCCGCCGGCGGGGAGGGCGCTGCAGCGGCTAGGCGCCGGGGTGAACAGGTCTACGCGCTCCGGGCGGCCGCCGGAGACCAGGTCTACCCGGCTCCGGGGCCGGCCGGCCGGCCGGCAGCATCCGCCTGCCGTTGGCAGGGAGGGCGCTGCCGCCCTCGGCGCCGGGGTGAACAGGTCTACCCTTCTCCGGGCGGCCACCGGATACCAGTTCTACCCGGCTCAGGGGTCGGCCGGCCGGCCTACGGCATCGGCCTGCCGCCGGCGGGGAGGGCGCTGCAGCGTCCCTCGGCGCCGGGTGAACAGGTCTACCCTTCTCCGGGACGGCCTCCGAGACCAGGTCTACCCGCCTCGGGCCGCCGGCCGGACGGCGGCATCCGCCTGCTGCCGGGCGGAAATGGCGCTGCAGCGGCCTCGGCGCCGGGGTGAACAGGTCTACCCTTCTCCGTGGCGGCCGGAGACCAGGTCTACCGGCTCTGGGCCGGCCGGCCGGCCGGCAGCATCCGCCTGCCGTTGGCAGGGAGGGCTCTGCAGCAGCCTCGGCGCCGAGGTGAACAGGTCTACCCTTCTCCGGGCGGCCACGGGAGACCAGGTCTACCCGGCTCAGGGGTCGGCCGGCCGGCCGGCGGCATCCGCCTGCTGCCGTCAGGGGAGGGCGCTGCAGCGGCCTCGGCGCCGGGGTGAACAGGTCTACCCTTCTCAGGGGCGGCCGGAGGCGAGGTCTACCCGGCTCTATGGCCGGCCGGCCGGCTGGCGGCATCCGCCTGCTGCTGGCGAAAAGGGCGCTGCAGCGGCCCTCGGCGCCGGGTGAACAGGTCTACCCTTCTCCGGGCGACCGCCGAGACCAGGTCTACCCGGCCCGGGCCGGCCGGGCCGGCGCCATCCGCCTATCGCCGCGGGGAGGGCGCTGCAGCATCCCTCGGGGCCGGGTGAACAGGTCTACCCTTCTCCGGGCGGCCGCCGGAGACCAGGTCTACCCGGCCCGGGCCGCCGGCCGGCCGGGCGGCATCCGCCTCCCGCCGGGGGGGGAGGGCGCTGCAGCGGCCCTCGGCGCCGGGGTGAACAGGTCTACCCTTTCCGGGGCGGCCCCGAGACCAGGTCTACGCGCCTCTGGGGCCGGCCGGCCGGCCGGCGGCATCCGCCTGCTGCTGGCGGAAAGGGCGCTGCAGCGGCCTCGGCGCCGGGTGAACAGGTCTACCCTTCTCCGGGCGGCTGCCGGAGACCAGGTCTACCCGGCCCGGGCCGTCCGGCCGGCCGGCGGCATCCGCCTGCTGCCGGCAAAAGGGTGCTGCAGCGGCCCTCGGCGCCGGGTGAACAGGTCTACCCTTCTCCGGGCGGCCGGAGACCAGGTCTACCCGGCTCTGGGGCGGCCGCCGGCCAGCGGCATCCGCCTCTGCCGGCCGGGAGGGCGCTGCAGCGTCCCTCGGCGCCGGGGTGAACAGGTTTACCCTTCTCCGGGCGGCCGCCGGAGACCAGGTCTACCCTGCCCGGGGCCGGCCGGCTGGCAGGCGGCATCCACCTGCTGCCGGCGGGAGTGCGCTGCAGCGTCCTCGGCGCCGGGGTGAATAGGTCTACCCTTCTACGGGGCGGCGGCCGGAGACCAGGTCTACCCGGCTCTGGGGCCGGCTGGCCGGGCCGGGCGGCATGCGCCTGCCGCCGGCGGAAAGGGCGCTGCAGCGGCCCTCGGGGCCGGGGGTGAACAGGTCTACCCTTCTCCGGGCGCGGCCGGAGACCAGGTCTGCCCGGCTCCCGGGGCGGCCGGCCGGCCGAACAGCATCCGCCTGCCGCCGGCGGGAGGGCGCCGCAACGGCCTTTGCGCCGGGGTGAACAGGTCTACCCTTCTCGGGCGGCTGCCGGAGACCAGGTCTACCTGGCCTGGGGCCGGCCGGCCGGCTGGCGGCATCCGCCTGTTGCCGGCGGGAGGGCGCTGCAGCGGCTATCGGCGCCGGGGTGAACAGGTCTACCCTTCTCCCGGGGGCCGCCGGAGACCAGGTCTATCCGGGCCCGGGCCGGCCGGCTGGCCGGGCGGCATCCACCTGCCGCTGGCAGGAGGGCGCTGCAGCCGCCCTCGGCGCCGTGGTGAACAGGTCTACCCTTCTCCGGGCGGCCGGAGACCAGGTCTACCCGACTCCGGCCGGGCCGGCCGGCCGGCGGCATCCGCCTGCTGCCGGCGGAAAGGGCGCTGCACCGGCTATCGGCGCCGGGGTGAACAGGTCTACCCTTCTCCGGGCGGCCGCAGGAGACCAGGTCTACCCGGCTCTGGGCCGGGCCGGCCGGCCGGGCGGCATCCGCCTGCCGTTGGCAGGGAGGGGCGCTGCAGCGTCCTCGGCGCCGGGGTGAACAGGTCTACCCTTTCCGGGGCGGCCCCCGAGACCAGGTCTACCCGCCTCTGGGGCCGTCCGGCCGGGCGGCATCCGACCGTGCCGGCGAAAAAGGGCGCTGCAGCGGCCTCGCGCCGGGGTGAACAGGTCCACCCTTCTCCGTGGCGGCCGGAGACCAGGTCTACCCGGCCCGAGCCGTCCGGCCGGCCGGGCGGCATCCGCCTGCTGCCGGCGGAAAGGGTGCTGCAGCGGCCCTCGGCGCCGGGGTGAACAGGTCTACCTTCTCCGGGCGGCGGCCGGAGACCAGGTCTTCCCGGCTCTGGGGGCCGGCTGGCCGGCCGGGCGGCATCCGCCTGCGTCGGGCGGAAAGGGCGCTGCAGCGGCCCTCGGGGCCGGGTGAACAGGTCTACCCTTCTCTCGGGCGGCCGGAGACCAGGTCTACCCGGCTCTGGGGCCGGCCGGCCGACCAAACAGCATCCGCCTGCCGCCGGCGGGAGGGTGCTGCGGGCGGCCTTTTTGCGCCGGGGTGAACAGGTCTCCTTGGCTCCGGGGGCGGCTGCGGAGTCCAGGTCTACCCGGCCTGGGCCGGCCGGCCGGCTGGCGGCATACGCCTGCCGCCGGCGGGAGGCGCTGCAGCGGCTATCGGCGCCAGGGGGAACAGGTCTACCCTTCTCTGGGGCGGCCGGGAGACCAGGTCTACCTGGCTGGGGCCGCCGGCCGGCCGGGACATCCACCTGCCGCCGGCAGGGAGGGCGTTGCAGGCGCCGGCGCCGGGGTGAACAGGTCTACCCTTCTCCGGGGCGGTTGCCGGAGACCAGGTCTACCCGGTTCAGGGGCCGGGCCGGCCGGCCGGGCGGCATTCGTCTTCCGCCATCCGGGAGGGCGCTGCAGCCCTCGGCACCGGGTGCACAAGTCTACCTTTCTCCGGGCGGCCGCCGGAGACCAGGTCTACCCGGCTCCGCGGCCGGCCGGCCGGCGGGCGGCATCCGCCTACCACCAGCGGGAGGCGCTGCAGAGTCCTCGGCGCCGGGGTGAACCGCCCCGGAGACCAGGTCTACCCACCCGGGCGGCCGGCCGGCCGGGCATCTGCCTGCTGTCGGCGGAAGGGCGCTGCAGCGCCTCGGCGCCGGGTGAACAGGTCTACCCTTCTCCGGGCGCGCCGGAGACCAGGTCTACCGGCTCCGGGCCGTCTGGCCGGACGGCGGCATCCGCCTGCCGCCGGCGGAGGCGCTGCAGCGTCCTCGGCGCCGGGTGAACAGGTCTACCCTTTCGGGCGGCCGCGGATACCAGGTCTACCCGCATCCGGGCCGCCGGCCGGACGGCGGCATCTGCCTGCTGCCGGCGGAAGGCGCTGCGTCCTCGGCGCCGGTGAACAGATCTACCCTTATCCGGGGCCTCGAATCAGGTCTACCCGCTCGGGGCCGTCGGCCGGCGGGGCATCCGCCTTCGCCGGCGGGAGGCGCTGCTCCCCGGCGCCGGGTGAACAGTCTACCCTTCCGGCGGCCCCGGAGACCAGTCCGCCTCTGGGGCCGGCGGCCGGCCGGCGCATCCGCCTGCCGGCGGAAAGGCGCTGCGCCCCGGCGCGGGTGAACGGTCTACCTCCGGGCGGCGCGGGCCAGGTCTACCGGCTCCGGGCCGTCGGCCGGCCGGCATCCGCCTGCCGGGCGGAGGGCGCTGCGCGTCCCTCGGCGCGGGTGAACAGGTCTACCCTTCGGGGCGGCCCGGATACCAGGTCTACCGATCCGGGGCCGCCGGCGGACGGCGGATCCGCTGCTGCCGGCGGAAGGCGCTGCGGCCTCGGCGCCGGGGTGAACAGGTCTACCCTTCTTAGGGCGGCCGGGCAAGGTCTACCGCTCTGGGGCCGGCCGGCTGGCTGGCGGCATCCGCCTGCCGCCGTCGGGCGGCGCTGTGGCGGCCTCGGCGCCAGGGTGCAAGGTCTACCCTTCTCCGGGCGGCCGCCGGAGACCAGGTCTCCGGCTCCGGCCGGCCGGCGGCGATCCGCCTGCTGCCGGCGGAAGGCGCTGAGCGTCCTCGCGCGCCGGGTGAACAGATCTACCATTATCGGGGCCTCCGGAGATCAGGTGTACCCGGCTCCGGGGCCGTCCGCCGGCCGCGGCATCCGCCTTCCGCCGGCGGGAGGCTGCTGCGTCCCTCGCGCGGGTGAACAGGTCTACCCTTTCCGGGCGGCCCCGAGACCAGGTCTACCCGCCTCTGGGGCCGGCCGGCCGGCCGCGGCATCCGCCTGCTGCGGCGGAAGGCGCTGGCGGCCTCGGCGCCGGGTGAACGGTCTACCCTTCTCCGGGGGGGCCGCCGGAGACCAGGTCTACCCGGCTCCGAGGCCGGCTGGCCGGCCTGGCGGCGCATCCGCCTGCCGCCGGCGGGGGCGCTGCAGCGTCCTTGGCGCCGGGTGAACAGGTCTACCCCTTCTCCGGGCGGCGCGGAGACCAAGGTCTACCCGGCTCGGGGCCGGCCGGCGGCCGCGGCATCCCTGCCGCCGGCGGAGGGCTGCAGCGTCCTCGGTGCCGGGGTGAACAGGTCTACCCTTTACAGGGGCGGCCCGGAGACCAGGTCTACCCGCCTCGGGCGCCGGCCGGCGGCGGCATCCGCCTGCTCCGGCGGAAGGGCGCTGCAGCGGCCCTCGGCGCCGGGGTGAACAGGTCTACCCTTCTCCGGGGCGGCCGCCGGGGCCAGGTCTACGGCTCCGGCCGTCTGGCGCCGGCGGCATCCGCCTGCCGCCGGCGGAGCGCTCAGCGTCCCGGCGCGGGTGAACAGTCTACCCTTCTCGGGGCGGCCGCCGGATACCAGGTCTCCGCATCCGGGCGCCGGCGCGGCATCCGCCGCCGCGGAAAGGCTCAGCGGCCCTCGGCGCCGGGGTGAACTGGTCTACCCTTCTTAGGGGCAGCTGCCGGAGGCAGCGTCTACCCGCTCTGGGGCCGCCGGCCGGGCCGGCGGTGATCCGCCTGCCGCCGCCGGGAGGGCGCTGTAGCGGCCCTCGGCGCCAGGGTGCACAGGTCTACCCTTCTTGGGGCGGCCGGAGACACCAGGTCTACCCGGCTCCGGCCCGGCCGGGCCGGCATCCGCCTGCTGCCGGGCGGAAAGGGCGCTGCAGCGTCCTCGGCGCCGGGGTGAACAGATCTACCCTTATCCGGGGTGCCTCCGGAGATCAGGTCTACCCGGCTCCGGGGGCGTCCGCCGGCCGGCGGCATCCGCCTTCCGCCGGCGGGGAGGCGCTGCTGCGTCCTCGGCGCCGGGTGAACAGGTCTACCCTTTCCGGGCGGCCCCGGAGACCAGGTCTACCACGCCTCTGGGGCCGGCCGGCCGGCTTCGGCATCCGCCTGCTGCCGGCGGAAAGGCGCTGCAGCGGCCACCGCGCCGGGTGAACCCGGTCTACCCTTCTCCGGGCGGCCGCCGGAGACCAGGTCTACCCGGCTCCCGGGGCGGCTGGCCGGCCGGCGGCATCCGCCTGCCGCCGGCGGGAGGGCGCTGCAGCGGCCCTCGGCGCCGGGGTGAACAGGTCCACCCTTCTCCGGGCGGCCGCCGAGACCAGGTCTACCCGGCTCGGGGCGGCCCGGCCGGCGGCATCTGCCTGCCGCCGGGCGGAGGGCGCTGCAGCGTCCCTCGGTGCCGGGTGAACAGGTCTACCCTTTACAGGGCGGCCGCGGAGACCAGGTCTACCCGCCTCCCGGGGCCGCCGGCCGGACGGCGGCATCCGCCTGCTGCCGGCGGAAAGGGCGCTGCAGCGGCCCTCGGTGCCGTTGTGATTAGGTCTACCCTTCTCAGGGGCGGCCGCCGGCCAGGTCTACCCGGCTCTGGGGCCGGCCGGCCGGCCGGGCGGCATCTGCCTGCCGCCGTCGGGCAGGGCGCTGTAGCGGCCCTCGGCGCCAGGGTGCACAGGTCTACCCTTCTCCCGGGCGGCCGCCGGAGACCAGGTCTACCTGGCTCCGGGGCCGGCCGGCGGCGACATCCGCCTGTCGCCGGCGGGAGGGCGCTGCAGCGTCCCTCGGCGCCGGGTTGAACAGGTCTACCCTTCTCCGGGCGGCCGGAGACCAGGTATACCCGGCTCCGGCCCGGCCGGCCGGCCGGCGGCATCCGCCTGCTGCCGGCGGAAAGGGCGCTGCAGCGGCCTCGGCGCCGGGTGAACAGATCTACCCTTCTCCGGGGGGGCCGCCGGAGATCAGGTCTACCCGGCTCCGGGGCCGTCCGTCCGGCCGGCGGCATCCGCCTCCCGCCGGCGGTGAGGGCGCTGCAGCGTCATTCGGCGCCGGGGTGAAGATGATACCGAATCTGTAAAAGTACTATGAAATGTATTAGAATTATAAGTAGTTGTCGTTATGCTAAGGCTTAGGAGGCAGCAGTTCACGAGCAGGCCCTGGGAAAGCAGGCCTGGGAATGTACTGAGAATTACAATATAATAAAGGATTTAGTAATACCAGGTTAAAATAAAACGAATGATGAATGTTCTGGTGGCGGGAACGACAAGCAAGGGGGGATTAAGGGGGGTAGCCTACAGTTTGGAGTAGACAAGCATGTAGGATTTATGACTTTTAAGAATAATATCTACAAGATTTATTGTATTGTCTTGAAGTGTGGGTGTTTCTGCATGTAGAGTAACTTTGTAAGAAACTATAAAATCTATCAAAAAAGGAACTGGTGAGATCTGACTTTGGACGTGAGTCCGCGGATCTCAGGGCCCTGGAATAGCACCGCATAAACTAACTCTGTTAGTTTGTGTTTTGTTTGGGATATCGGGCAACAAAGAGGTCTACCCTTTCCGGGCGGCCCCCGGAGACCAGGTCTACCCGCCTCTGGGGCCGGCCGGCCCGGCCGCGGCATCCGCCTGCTGCCGGCGGAACGGGCGCTGCAGCGGCTCTCGGCGCCGGGGTGAACTGGTCTACCCTACTCCGGGCGGCCGCCGGAGACCAGGTCTACCCGGCTCCGGGCCGGGGCGGCCGGCTGGCGGCATCCGCCTGCTGCTGGCGGAAAGGGTGCTGCAGCGGCCCTCGGCGCCGGGTGAACAGGTCTACCCTTATCAGGCGGCCGCCGGAGACCAGGTATACCCTGCTCCGGGCCGGCCGGCCGGCCGGCGGCATCCACCTGCCGCCGGCGGAGTGCGCTGCAGCGTCCTCGGCGCCCGGGGTGCACAGGTCTTCCTCTCTCCGGGCGGCCGCCGGAGACCAGGTCTACCCGGCTCTGGGGCGGCCGGGCCGGCGGCGGCATCCGCCTGCCGCCGTCGGGGGGCGCTGTAGCGGCCCTCTCGGCAGGGGTGACCAGGTCTACCCTTCTCCGGGCGGCCGCAGGAGACCAGGTCTACCCGGCTCCCGGCCCGGCCGGCCGGCCGGCGGCATCCGCCTGCTGCCGGCGGAAAGGGCGCTGCAGCGGCCCTCGGCGTTGGGGTGAACAGATCTACCCTTATCCGGGGCCGCCGGAGATCAGGTCTACCCGGCTCCGGGCCGTCCGGCCGGCCGGCGGCATCCGCCTGCCGCCGGGGGGAGGCGCTGCAGCGGCCCTCGGCGCCGGGGTGAACAGGTCTACCCTTTTCCGGGCGGCCCCGGAGACCAGGTCTACCCGCCTCTGGGGCCGGCCGGCCGGCCGGCGGCATCCGCCTGCTGCCGGCGGAAAGGGCGCTGCAGCGGCCCTCGGCGCCGGGGTGAACAGGTCTACCCTTCTCCGGGGCGGCCGCCGGAGACCAGGTCTACCCGGCTCGGGGCCGGCCGGCCGGGGCGCGCGCATCCGCCTGCCGCCGGCGGGAAGGCGCTGCAGCGGCCCTCGGCGCGGGGTGAACAGGTCTACCCTTCTCGGGCGGCCGCCGGAGACCAGGTCTACCCGCTCCGGGGCCGGGGCCGGCCGGCGGCATCCGCCTGCCGCCGGGGAGGGCGCTGCAGCGTCCTTGGTGCCGGGTGAACAGGTCTACCCTTTGCGGGGCGGCCGCCGGAGACCAGGTCTACCCGCCTCCCGGGGCCGCCGGCCGGACGGCGGCATCCGCCTGCTGCCCGGAAAGGGCGCTGCAGCGGCCCTCGGTGCCGTTGTGAACAGGTCTACCCTTCTCAGGGGCCGCCGGAAGCCAGGTCTACCCGGCTCTGGGGCCGCCAGGCGGGCCGGCGGCATCCGCCTGCCGCAGTCGGGAGGGCGCTGTAGCGGCCTCGGCGCCAGGGTGCACAGGTCTACCCTTTTCCGGGCGGCCGCCGGAGACCAGGTCTACCCGGCTCCGGGGCCGGCCGGCCGCGACATCCGCCTATCGCCGGCGGGGGAGGGCGCTGCAGCGTCCCTCGGCCCGGGGTGAACAGGTCTACCCTTCTCCGGGGCGGCCGCCGGAGACCAGGTTTACCCGGCCCGGCCCGGCCGGCCGGCGGCATCCGCCTGCTTCCGCGGAAAGGGCGCTGCAGCGTCCTCGGCGCGGGGTGAAGAGGTCTACCCTTTCCGGGCGGCCCCGGAGACCAGGTCTACCCGCCTCTGGGGCCGGCCGGCCGGCCAGCGTCATCTGCCTGCTGCCGGCGGAAAGGGGCGCTGCAGCGCTCTCGGCGCCGGGGTGAACCAGTCTACCCTTCTCCGGGCGGCCGCCAGAGACCAGGTCTACCCGGCTACGGAGCCGGCCGGCCGGCTGGCGGCATCCGCCTTCTGCCGGCGGAAAGGGTGCTGCAGCGGCCCTCGGCGCCGGGGTGAACAGGTCTACCCTTATCAGGGGCGGCCGCCGGAGACCAGGTATACCCTGCTTGGGCCGGCCGGCTGGCCGCGGCATCCACCTGCCGCCGGCGGAGTGCGCTGCAGCGGCCTTTGCGCCAGGGTGAACAGGTCTACTTGGCTCCGGGCGGCTGCCGAGTCCAGGTCTACCCGGCCTACCCTTCCGGGCGGCCGCCGGAGACCAGGTCTACCCGGCTCGGCCGGCCAGCCGGCGGGCATCCGCCTGCCGCCGGCGGAAAGGCCTGCAGCGCCCTGGCGCCGGGTGAACAGTCTACCCTTCTCCGGGCGGCCGCCGAGACCAGGTCTACCGGCTCGGCCGCCGGCCTGCCGGCGGCATCCCCTGCCGCCGCAGGGGGCGCTCAGCGCCCTCGGCGTCAGGTGAACAGTCTACCCTTCTCCGGGCGGCCGCCGAGACCAGGTCTCCGTCTCCGGGCCGGCCGGCCAGCCGGCGGCATGCACCTGCCCGGGGGGAGGCGCTGCAGCGTCCCTCGGCCGGGTGAACAGGTCTACCCTTCTCCCGGGCGGCCGCCGGAGACCAGGTCTGCACCGGCTCGGGGCCGGCCGGCCGGTGGCGGCATCCGCCTGCCGCCGGCGAGGAAGGCGCTGCAGCGTCCCTCGCGCGCCGGGAGTGAACAGGTCTACCCCTTCTCTGGGGCGGCCGCCCGGGAGAAGGGCGCTGCAGCGCCCCTCGGCGCCCGGTGAACAGGTCTTCCCTTCTCCGGGCGCCGCCAGAGACCAGGTCTTTGACCGGCTCGGGGCCAGCCGGCCGGCCGGCGGCATCCGCCTGCCGGCGCGGAGAGGCGCTGCAGCGTCCCTCGGCGCCGGTGAACAGGTCTACCCTTCTCGGGCGGCCGCGGAGACCAGGTCTACCCGGCTCCGGCCGGCCGGCTGGTCAAGGACATCCGCCTGCCGCCGCGGAGGGCGCTGCAGCGTTCCTCGGCGCCGGGGTGAACAGGTCTACCCTTCTCCGGGCGGCCGCCGGAGACCAGGTCTACCCGGCTCCGGGTCGGCGGGCCGGGCGCATCCGCCTGCCGCCGGGCGGGGAGGGCCTGCAGCGGCCTCGGCGCCGGGGTGAACAGGTCTACCCTTCTCCGAGGCCGCCGGAGACCAGGTCTACTCCGGGCCGGCCGGCCGCTGCGGCATCCCCTGTCGCCGGCGGAGGGGCTGCAGCGCCTCGGCGCCGGGTGAACAGGTCTACCCTTCTCCGGGCGGCCGCCGGGACCAGGTCTACCCTGCTCCGGGGCCAGCCGGCCGCGGCATGCACCTGCCGCCGGCGGGAGGCGCTGCAGCGTCCTCGCGCAGGGTGAACAGGTCTACTTCGGGCCGGAGCCAGGTCTACCCGGCCGGGCGCGGCGGCGCGATCCGCCGCCGCCGGCGGCGCTGCAGCCTCGGCCCGGGTGAAAGTCACCTTCCCGGCGGCCGGACCAGGCTCGGTCGGCCGGCGCGCATCCCCGCGGGGGGCTGCGCCTCGGCGCCGGGTGACGTCTACCCCTCGGGCGCGCCGGCCAGGTCTACCCGGGGCGGGCCGGCGGCATCCCCGCCACCGGGCGGGGTCCTCGGCGGGGTGAACAGTCTACCTGGGGCGCCCCCCCCCCCCCCCCCCCCCCCCCCCATTT